>KI546394.1:0-26395 GCA_000497225.1 Amanita jacksonii TRTC168611
GTATTCACAGTTTGACTGTAAATTCTAAGCTAATGCTTAGAGTATATTTCCAGTAGTTTAAATAGTAAGGAAGGGAAGTCCCCTGACAGTGGGACATGTAAGCGATGGTATCACTATGGTGTCATATGGTGTAATAGGATGAATAAGAAATAAGTAAGCATGGGATAAGAGGAATGTGTCAATGGACAAGATATCGTGATGCTTCGATCATTGATATTGTCGCCATCAAATTCCATTAATTTTGACGAATCTCCGTGGTGTGATGCCTTTCTCATTACTCCACGACATGCGGTACGAATCGAATGGAATAAAAAAGCCATTCAGAAGTCATGCAATCGTGAAAAACAACAATTATTTGTATGTCCTGCCAAAGATAGGATTGGAGAACACACCTTGACTGCGCAAGAACATGTTCATGTGCGCACTTCTCGCTCCTCCAAAGGCAGAAAAGGATTACCAAGCGAAATTGAAATTGCTGTTGGAATGAAAGTATTGGTCACATACAACTTGGAAACGGGGCTAGATATCACGAACGGTGCAAGAGGAACCATCACAGATATACTTCTTGATCCAAGAGAATCATATCAAAACCGTCAGTCACCTGTTCACCGGTTACAATTTCTTCCAAAATACATCCTCATCAGATTGGAACAGACCAAAATTTCGAAGCTCTCACAATTAGAAGACAATATCATTCCTATAGAGCCCATGACGATTTCCATGGAACTCGATGGATTGGAGAAGTCTACAACTCATTCCATCCAAAGAACCCAATATCCAATAACAGGTGCATACGCCTTTACTGATTATCGGTCCCAAGGTCAAACCATTTCACACTCACTCGTTGATATTGGACCACCTCCACGGGGAACTTTATCCCTATTCAATCTATATGTAGCATTATCATGATCTCCAGGCCGGGATCATATCCGTCTTCTGAGAGATTTCAAGGAAGAGATGCTTCTAAAAAAGCACGACGCGGCTCTTCTGGAGGAAGATAGAAGATTGGAATGTCTGAATCAGCGCACAAAGGATAACTATCTAACAATGCAGAACAACCTGTTTTAGCTCGTCGCTCATGCTTGGGTAGAGACATACTTTCGAACCAAATCGATTATCAAATTCTTTAGCCTTTGTATATCTTATGAAGGTCAGCATGTTGAAAAGCGACATATTGAGAGGAGTATGGTCTATAAAACTAGTTTCACCGCGCGCTCTGTCAACGAATCACGTGAATGTTTTCGGCGTTTGAAATTTGTTATACAGATAAGATAGGACAGCTGATAGTGATTGAATTAAGGGGGTGCGAGAAACCTTGCCAAGCAAGGTAATGTTTTGACAGTTTCTGATGACATCTATTTTTGTCAAACATTCAGGTTGTCCATAGTTATGTTCGACTATCTACAAATAGTGTATTCTAGTTATGCAGGTCCATTATGCCTTTGATGCTTTTACATTGAGTTTCGCGAGAGCGACAACGAGAGGGGCTGCATGAAAAGCGTATGCTACCCAGATCACTGAAGCCGCGGGTTACCGAGGAGCACAAGCATCTCTAATCATGGACTTACTCGTGAAGCCGTTACCCACTTCTGCAAATAGCCTTGGGCCATTGTTGCCTTGAGCTATGATAAAATTGTTGAAATCCTGTACGGCTTTGCCGAACCACATCCGTATGACCGTGAATGCCGTCAAACCTGTCTTCTGATGAGACGACAAAAAATAAGCAATGAGGCTCGACAAACCTATCATAAAACCAATGAAGCCTATCCAAGCAGAAGTTCGCTGCACTAGAGGTTTATCCAAAGCTGCAGACATTCTTTCGCGCATTTTGTGCCGGAAAGAGGTAACGGTAAACGTGAAGAAGAAAAGAGCTGAGAAAGATATGGCGACAGCGATAAAAATGGGAGTAGATGGTGCTGGTGGAGATAACAACAGGGAGGGGGCGTTCGAAGGAAGAACAGTGAGGTCTATCATAGGAAATGTAAGTCAAGCCTCCCGTCGTAGTAAGGCATTGCCTGCAGACGTACTGTATGCAGGAGATATGGACGGAGATGTACAGATCACGCCCGCGGAATTGGTAGGGCGTGAACACGAGCCTACAGGCACTATGAGTTAGCATCTAAACTACTCAGTATGAAAGTCGCCTACCAAGTGCTCCTAGAAAGACGCTCGGACCATTGACATTGGTCGGCTGGTTGGAAAACAATGCAGTCGATGGAGTGACGGTCAGAAGGGCAACGTTGTCATGCAGCATTATGACGGGAGCGAGAAATGCAAACAGCGATAGAACAACCGCAGTCAATGCGAGAACTGGGGTGAGGTATAAAGTAGCAGCTTTGGATAGACTAGCAATCATGGTAAATGAGAGTCGTGAACCGCCCAGCGGGGATAGAGAAAATGAGAGAACGAGAGAAACGGGCGGCGGTCACTGAAGAAGAGGAGATGGTGGGCATTGTCTTATATGGTGAGCGCAGGAACAAAAGCGTTTTGTTCTCTGGCTTACTACAATTGTTCCCAAATACGGAACAATACCGCCACCATGGACGGTGACCTTTTACAGTTATCTCAAATTCTTGACCGCAATCTCCATCGGATTGCAACCGGTAGTCAGGATATACAACGAGCTGCTCTCCTTGCAACTCAATCCCTTTTTAATCAGGGTGAAATTTTTGTTTTTGTCCACCTCCTTCGCTCTCATAACCATTGTATAGCATTGCAATCAGAGACTGCTGCATTACCGCACATTAATCAATTGGTATCCACTTTAGACCCATTGGAAGCTCCTCAGACAAGGTCCAAGACCAATGGTAAACGAAAACGAGCTCCTAGTCCTCCGCCACCCCCAAAACCAGTCCTTCAGAACACGCCGTTGACACAATTGTTTGTTGATGGCATGAGCGAGGACCAGTTATGGGCACAACTTGAGATACGGACGAAAAACCTTTGTGATGTCCTTAGCCTTGTTATGGAGGAGGGACCTCTTGAAAGTGACGAAGAGAGCGATGATGTCAGCTCAGACGAGGAAAACAAAGGACTCAAGCCCAACATGTCTATAGACATTCTAGAAAAAGATGAAGATGAGTGGTCGGACGAAGAACAGAGCGAAGATTATGAGGAGGAGGAGGAGGATGGATTTGAGGACACGGACGAAGAACAAGCAGAGACGCTTGTGGAACTACGTGATTCGTCCTCTGCCGAAGAGGACGAGCCGGTCTCGCCAAAATTAACATTGAAGTTAACCGGAAAGCGGTCAAGACCTGGCTATCATTCCGAATTAGATGATGATTTTTTCAGCTTGGCAGAGTTCAATTCAGAAATAGAGGCAGCGGAGGCAAAATCTTCCTCAAGAGGACGCCTTGGTGGATCAGAGGAAGACGGTAACAGCGACGATGAAGAAGCCTTGGATTATTTTGCGCCTATTAGCGAGAGCCAAACTGCCGGGGATAGCGAAGACACTCATGGTACGTCGCTCCTCCCTCACATACACACCTCTTTTCGCCTCTCACAGCGCTTCTATGCAGACCTATTTTATAATGATTTTTTCGTTCCCCCCAAGCGCCAGCGGTCGTCTACCATGTCGGCGTCCAAGCAACCCGGAAAGGTCCGCTTCCATGAGGAAGTCAGAGTCAAAAAGATCAAGGCGAAGGGAAAGGGCCAACCTGTGTCCATTCTCTATGATGAAGATGATGAAGATGAAGATGAGGATCAGTATGATTTTGACTTTGGAGAACTGGACGACGAGGGGGACTCAGAGCAATCAGACGACATAGATAGCGCAGATATCGGTCTCAGAAAAGATGACGCATCCAGCTTTTCTGGTGCTAGTTCAACTGGTGACGAGGGTACAGGACGAGAAGCTATCGATCGGTTCAAGGACGATCTTTTTGCAGAAGACGAAGAGGAAAACGACGATAGTATGTTCACAGCTTTCATCTCGATTAAGCTATAATTGATATAGGGGACATGACTACACACGAAAAAAGAATGGCCACGCTCTCGAAGCAGATTGCTGAATTGGAGGCAGAAAACGTTGCACCAAAAGAATGGGTCCTTATGGGAGAAGCCGGTTCAAGATCACGGCCACAAAACTCCTTATTGGAGGAAGATCTAGAGTTCGAGAGGGTGATGAAGCCAGTTCCTGTTGTCACGGAGGATGTGGTGCATGCACTAGAAGACCGAATCAAAGCAAGGATACTTGAAGGTCGATTCGATGACGTCGTCCGTAAACGGCCATACGAAGAAAAGCCTTTCCTTCCATCGCGGCTTTTCGAGCTCAAGGATACAAAATCTGCACAATCACTCGCTCAGATTTACGAAGATGAGTACGTTGCGGCACAAACTGGCGGGGTTGTAGGAGAAGATCGCGACGGGAGACTTCAAAAGGAGCACGAAGAAATCGAGAAACTCTGGGAGTCGATGTGCTATAAACTCGATGCATTGTCCAACGCCCACTTCACACCAAAGCAGGCGAGTGTGATTTACATATTCCCAATTCACTTACAAACTGTTGCCATGCTAGCCCAAAGCTGTGATATCTACCATTTCAAATGTGCCGGTTACTACACTTGAATCTGCACTGCCCACCACGAAATCGGCGACATCGATGCTGGCACCAGAGGAAATCTATGCTCCTACCAGTTCCGACCTTCGGGTACGCAGTGAAATGACACCTTCAGAAAAGAAGGCCCTCCATAACAAGAAAAGAAAGACTAAGAAGAAGACAAGAGACTCGCTGGAGAAGGCTGTTGACAAATTTGCGAAGATGAAAAGCCCCAAGAAGCAGAAGCAGGCGGCATTAGAAAGTGTAGTAAAAGTAGGCAAAGGGGTCACGGTTGTCGGAAAAAAGAATAAGGAACTGCTAAAGAAAAGGAGCAAAAAGCCATAGTAACCGACATTGGGCGCAGTATGAAGGCTGTGGGTGTTACATTGTGATTGTGATTGTGATTGTGACCCAAGGGGTGATGAGTTGGAATCAAGTATAAAAGCTGTAACCGTCTCAAACCTCATTTCTACTAAATACCACAATCATGCCACTTTTTAAACGCAAAGAAGGTGTCTTGATACCCCCAATGCAACAGCCCTCTAGAAATACAGATCAGGGGCCACCCCGGCCTGGATACAACAAGAGCCACGCCGCTACCTACGTTTCTAGCCGGGACCGTGATCTATACAACTTCCCACCCAATACCTCTTTACCAGTCTCTACCCCGGACAGCGCAAATGGTCTTCGTGACAAATATAGCAGGAGCAATGGCGTTGGCGATGTCTATTCTCGCGGCCACGCCGATATGGACAATGATCGCAACGAGTTATTTTCTGGTTACAAGCCAAGGGAAGGTGGAGGAAACCGCTTCGTTGAGGGACCTCAAGATAGTGGAGAGGGAAACGATGAAGATATTGAGGGAATCAAGGCCCAGACTCGTTTCATCAAGCAGGACAGTGTAAACACTTCACGGAATGCACTTCGGTTGGCACGGGAAGCGGAAGAAACCGCCCGCAACACGCTAACCAAGCTAGGGGACCAGTCAGGTACGCATTTGTACCCCGTGCTTTCATTTCCGTCGGGTTGACACTTTCGGTTTGTAGAAAAATTGTCCAACACCGAGAGACATCTGGATATTTCCAAAGGACACTCGCAGCGTGCTGCCGACAAGACGGACGAGCTTAAGCAGCTTAATCGTTCCATTTTCCGCCCAGTCATTACCTTCAACAAAGACGTCAAACGTGCCGCGCAGGAAGCCAAGATCCAGTCACGGTACGAAGAAGAACGTCTAGATCGCGAGAGGGCGATGATGGACATTAGAGAAACACAAAACCGCCTCGGTCGTGCAGCTACGTATGGCCGCACGGATGACGAGGGCATTGTCGGTTCTGGTCGCTCCAGATCGGATGGAATGAAGAAAGAGCAGAGAGCACGATACCAATTCGAAGCAGGAGCGTCAGACGACGAACTAGAAGACCAAATTGACGACAATCTAGATGAAATTAGCGATGTGACCAAGCGTCTCAGGGCACTTGCGATGGGCATGAACCAGGAACTTGATACTCAGAATGCGAGAATTGAACGGATTGATGATAAGACCCTTTCCCTTGATAATAAGGTCATGATGAACACGGAACGTGTAGGTGTCTTCTTTTTAAATAGCTGGCTACAACTCAACACATCGATTTTTTTGACTTGCAGCTCAAGAGAATCAGATAATTATATACCTTTGCAGGGAGTTTCAGTAGTTTTGTCCTGTTCGCTGTTTAGTGCACATGGACGTGCGAACTAGGCTTATTTATAGTAAAACGCGTCCCTAGTTCGAATCGCATTTTACTTACTCATGGCCTCCAAGTATGAAAAACTACGAGAAGAAAACATTCAAAAGGTCTTCTGATATATTGTCTAACGGCGTTATCCTACTTACAATCATCCAGAATAAAGAGCTGCTCAGATCTCTTGGACTGGACAAGCCTATATTTGAGCCAAAGGAGAAATCGAAACCAAAAAGAACGAGTGTTCCCAAGAAGCGCAAAACTGAGAACGAAGAAAACGAGGATTCCCAAGCTGCTCCGAAAGTTCATCGTTCTTCTTCCGAGTCCGACGTCGCTGCTGCTGGTGTTCGCCGTAGTGCGAGGAACGCCGGCAGACGCGTCGACTACAATTCTGAGGTTCTGAAGAGCATTCCAGAACCTCTGGTCAGGACGCAAAAGTCCGGAAACGAGGGTCCACAAGGGAGCGACGGTGGTAAACGGATTCACGATCCGTATGGACAATCTTTCCCCACTAGCAAGCTCACTAGCTAATATCGACGCGTCGTTAGTAAGGTTTTTGGTCATATCCCTGGTGTTGAAGTCGGCACCTGGTGGGAATCGAGAGAGGGTTGTAGTGCGGACGCCATTCACGCGTAAGTTACCTGCATATGACTTTCAGTAGCGCCCCCCCCGCTAACCACATTTTATAGGCCATGGGTCGCAGGTATCTCCGGTGGAAGCGAGGGAACCTACAGTGTAGCTATTAGCGGTGGCTATGAAGACGATGTTGACCTTGGCTACGCCTTGTGAGTTAATTCATGCCTCCCGTTCAACTTCCATTAATTGTGTAGTACGTATACCGGCTCAGGTGGGCAGTGTCATTATGTCGGATGCATAGTTGATTTCCCACTTTTCCAGGTGGCCGCGATTTATCAGGGACGAAAAAAGCACCAAAGAATGTAAGTTGCCACGTTCCTGCATGTGACAGCCCAATGACCCAGTCCAAGCTCCGGACTGCTCCCCAAAGCTCTGATCAATCCTTCGAACATCCAGTAAGTTTAGCTTGTGATGTACGCGTGAAGTGGATGCCGATTACCTCGCCAGCGTAATAGAGCACTTAAGGTAAGCGTCGTTGAAGCCAGAGTCTCATTGACATCAACCCAACCCACCATTCAGAAATCTGTGGAGACCAAGAAGCCAGTCCGCGTTATCCGTGGATTCAAGTTACAATCTAAATATGCTCCGAGTGAAGGGTAAGAAGTCCTCATTTTGACCGTAGTCATGTCGTAATTCATGAATGTAGCTATCGCTATGATGGACTTTACACTGTGGAGAAGGTATGCTGTATGTCTAACCTACCCACAACCCGCTAACCGCGCCGGAAGGCTTGGATGGAGAAAGGCCTCAATCCGAAGGGATACCTCATGTGCAAATTTGCGTTCAAGGTGAGCTAGCGAGAATTAGAGACCTGGGACGCCTGACAACTTCCTTGGTATAGCGCCTTCCGGGTCAACCACCTATTCCGGAGCGCGGCGATAACGATACTGAGTCTAGTGTGGAGGAGGAGGAGGAAAATACCCGCACTCCTGATTCTGGGGATGATGATTGACTGAGCCACACAAGCGTTGTTCATATACTGTGATATTGTACCAAAATCTACAGGAAATCTCATATCTACTGGTGGGCTATTTACCTGTCGTGTTTATAATTGAAATATTGCTGCAGTTCCACCGTTCTGAAAACAGTGGCCGCTGTAAGGTGCTACATGACTATTAATCGGCAAACATTAACGTATTCTGGTTCAACGAGAACCGTATGCTACAGATCCCATTACCCAAACTCGTCGTAACTAATTTGCCCAGGTCAAAAAGTCATAAACATGCAAATTGGTATTGTAATATCATGCCCCGATAGAGTGGTTGCGATACAATGCATGGAATGAAATGCAGGTTGGTATTACGTTGCACGAATGGATTGGCGAACAATGCTCATGAATGCTTCTTCATTTGCACCAGGTCTGCCTCCCTTCCAAAGGTGGTATATTGATCTGATTGCGTTCCCCACGAACCCGTCACAGGGATGCTCCTCCATCCCACCAACGGCCGACTTTGAATCCATGGCCTTCGCGATTACATCCAAATCGTGAGGATGTGCCTGGTCGGGAGACAGTGTTGGTGAGTCCGTTTCTGAACGCGATGGAATGTCCCCGGGGACTGATAATAATCTGCCCTGGGTGGCGAGGGTGGCAAGGCGACGTGCCAGCAGCCCTGGGGAAGGAGGTCTCAAAGGATCATAAATTTCCGTCTGCGTTGCGGGGTATGCCACCATTACGCGGCCAGGTTGATCATGATGAGACTCTGCTACTTGTTCACCCTCTTGCACACGGGGTGGTGAAGGGACTGTGGAATCAGCAGAACCTGCGGGCGCGGGAAAGTATTGAATGATTCAGTCGAAGGGTAAAGGCATATAACCTGACCTTGGATGCCCAGATAGCGAGCCCAATAATCGTCCTCAGACTCGTTGGACATATGTCCCTGTTCGCCACCATGCGAATCGGCGATGTCCAAGTTGTGTGAATTACCCCAGTACGAAGCTTCTTCCGTCTCTGGATGATCGAGGGTTTCCATAAGTTGGTCAATGGTAGAGACAGATTCGCTTGGAAAAGGCATAAGAGCAAGATTATGATATTTCCACGTAGAAGCCTCGCCGTCCCACCGAAAGACGATACGCATGGTAGCAAGACAAACATGTGCTAAAACAGCATCGGGGTCTGAGGAATAAGCAACAGGGTATGGTGCATGCTGGTCGGTTGGCGGGGACGAGAAATTGCTTAACGCCACAGAAATGTCCTCGGTTGGGGAACCGGGCCAAACTAGGTACGATACGTAATTATCGGGATCGAGTTGCAAGAAATAATGTCTTTGAAGAAGAGGCTTTGAGATGAGATGGGGAGGCAGGGGCGAGGATTGAGAAATGTATTGGAGGACGATGTGGATGATGTCTTGAGAGATGGGAGCTGGTGCTGGGCTTCCCTCGTTGTCGCCGTTCATGGTAAAGATAGCTCGAGTCTCCCACGCGTGACGTTAACGACCACACCTACACTCCTGACCGTCATGAGAGCCATTCCCTCCATTCCTCTCGCTCTGTTGCAACTGCTGCTTATTTCGTCCCTCGTTGCATCTCAGGCAAGCATCTTTTCCGTATCACATACCTGTTTCTTATTTTATTTGTTTGGTCTCAGTCAACTAATCCCACCGTAACCGTCTTCACCTCACTCTTCATTTCCACTGGTTTTGGCCCGGATCGACAACCCACGACGGGAACGAGTTCTTTGATCGTCACATCCACTATTACCCCTTCTTCAAATAATGGAAACTCAACCAACAGCGGCAATAGTACCTCTTCGAACAACGGCAACAGCACCTCCACTGCGAACTCGACGACCTCATCAACGAGTACTAGCAACCTGCCCACTGCACCCACCACCGTGATTGCTGGTGGTATCAGTGGTGTTGCGCCTGTGCCTGGTGCGTCGGGAGGCGCATACGGGCCACCTGATGGGTATGTTGCTGGTGCAACTGCACTCAAAAGGAACGCGCTTCTAGTAGGACTGGGCGGCTGTATCATTGGCGGGGCACTAGTTTTCCTGTAGGACGATGGACTTTTTTTCGTTTCACTTTTACCTTCGTTTACGCCTCGCGGACGTGTATCGCCGGATAGGACAGTATGTAGGAACGAACCATTCATTGACATAGAATATTCATAACCACATCATATTCCCAAATTAATGCAGACTTTTAGAAAGTCCACCATTTCCTACTTTCGTGGTGGGGCCTGTGTGAATACGCATACTCCAAAATCATCTCTTCACAGTTATCACAGGACCATGTCTGACGCACAACCGATAAAACGACAGAAAACGAACAACTCCAAGGTATTCAGTCAGTATAAGAGGTAAAAAGTTCTAATCCATCTGCCTTCCAAGGTGATAGGAACACACAATGGCACCTTCCACTGCGATGAAGCACTTGCTGTATTCTTACTGCGCCAAACATCCACCTATTCTGATGCCGGTCAGTAATTCCATTTTCATCCCACCCAGCTGCTAACTAAGCTCGGATAACCAGGAATCAAGCGAACTCGCGATCCGGAAATCCTAAAAACGTGTGACATCGTCGTAGACGTCGGCGCTGTGTACGATCAGGCTGGCCAGCGCTTTGACCACCATCAAAGAGGATTTACCGAAGTGTTCGGCCATGGTTTCGGGACGAAGCTATCGTCTGCGGGCCTCATTTACAAGTAAGTGCAACCTATGCTAGCGGTACCTCCCTCACTAACCTGGACTAGGCATTTTGGAAAGGACGTAATTGCAAAAAGGTTTCAGTTGTCCGTAGAGGATGAAAAGGTGGAGAAATTATGGCTGAAAATGTACAAGGCAAGTAGGACCACTAGGCCTTGTTGTCTCAACCGTGATAACCCTTGTTCAGGAATTCATCGAAGCAATTGATGCCATAGATAACGGAATTGCCCAGTATCCAACCGATGTCAAACCGCTGTATAGGGGCCGGACGGATTTGTCAAGCCGTGTTAGCCATCTCAACCCTGCCTGGAACGAGCCCTTTGACCCTCAAACAGTAGACGTGCGTAGTTTGATCATGGAGTGTTCGGTGACTGCTTACCCAGTTGCAGGTTCGTTTCGGACAAGCGTCGCAACTGACTGGGCAAGAATTCCTTGGACGGTTGGATTACTACTTCAAGTCTTGGCTTCCCGCTCGAGAGCTCCTCACCGCCTCCTTGAACGCAACCAAGAAGGACATCGATCCGACGGGTAGAGTCATTCTGCTCGAACAATATCTTCCCTGGAAGGTTGCCCGCTCTTCTTTTCCGAAAAAAACCTCCGCCCGTTAACCACCTTTTAGGAGCATTTGTTTGAACTCGAGCAAGAAGCTAATCCGGTCGTAGGATCAAACGATGCCATCTACATAGTTTATCCCGACGAAACCGCGCATAATTGGCGTGTACAGGCGGTTCCCGTTTCTCCGGAAAGTTTCGAGAGCAGAAAAGCACTGCCGGAGGCTTGGAGGGGCTTGAGGGACCAGCATCTTTCCGAGGTATCTGGCATAGCCGGTTGCATATTTGTTCATGCATCTGGTTTTATTGGAGGTTTGTTCGGGGTATATATCAGCATGTCTGCATACTGACAATATTGCAGGGAACGAAACAAAAGAAGGCGCCTTACGACTTGCCAAAACTGCACTCGAAATGTAAATTATGCAAATGAACTTGTATCAGAAAAAGCTGTGTTGACTATTGAATATTGAACCTCAACCACATGTATCCCGCGTGTTTTTACCTTGAATATCCGACAAACTAAGAGGTGTGATGTCATCTTATAGCCTTGCGTGCCAGGCGCATGTCATCAACATGATTCACCCAGCTCCCTGCGAGCCAATTCGACACGTGTAGCTGCCACATGTGTATTGTATTATCTTGCAGTTTCACCGTCATACTCATTGCCCTTGTTCTCCCCAAACGCCCCTGACCCCGGAACATTGCCTAGCTTTCGGTTGGAAACAAGAGACAGGTAACGGCCTCGAGTTTCCCTCGCAAACGAGCACGTTCTCTGCGTCCCTGATCTAAAGTTCCCATTCAACAAACCGGACGACTGACGCAACGGCACTAGAAAACCCCACCACACAAGTGAACCTTTACATTCTAATAAGCAATGTCCTCCTTCTTGAAAGCGAATTATCACCCATTTCTATTCTTGTTAACGACTGGTACTGCGATGGCAGAACTTGGTCTTGTTGCATTTCTCGTGACCATGGGCAACGAAAGTGGGACATGGCCAAGTAAACGATATCATTCCTTGTAAGCGCCTTGATATTGTAGAAAATGTGCTTCTCGCTGATGCCCTGGATGACACTGTAGGTTGATTATGTTCTTGTTCAACTCATCATGGACAATCTTGTTTTGCATGGCATATCTCGTCTGGATGATCAACGGGAACGTCCAGGTGCTGGCCAGCGTTGCAAGTTCTGTCATATGGCTTGTGCTCACCGCTGGCCTCTG
Source organism: Amanita jacksonii TRTC168611 (assembly GCA_000497225.1). NCBI lineage: Eukaryota > Fungi > Basidiomycota > Agaricomycetes > Agaricales > Amanitaceae > Amanita > Amanita jacksonii. Next base: position 12,310 of record KI546394.1, read on the forward strand.
GGTAGGCACCGATCGGCTCTTGTCGCTGTAATAGACTAATAGACCTGATAGGGAGTTGGGGCAGGTCTGATGTACATTACGCGGACAGGGGGAGACTGCGCAGGAAGAGCTACGATATCCAGGTCAGAGCAGTCTTGATCGTGGCTCTACGCGTCACATTTTCACTAATGAGTCCTTGCAGGTGTCGGCAGTCGTTGACAGTGGAGGCCCTAGGTTGGACAGAATTTGGCCTGTGCACCCTGGCTCTAATAGCGACGTGCTTGTGGGTGTGCAGCTCAGATGGTGCCAGGCAGCAGAGAAAGAAATATGCACGTAGAGAGTCTCAACAACAGCTAGTGTAATTTTGGCCTTCGACCGTGTTGTGTTGTGTTTTGGTACTATCGCAATGCGGCATTTGCCGATAGAAACTACATAGTTTCACACAAGCCTCTCAATTAACCACATCAGAATCGCCCGCCTGAACAACAGCAAGGTATGTTCGTCTAACGCAGACAGGGAGATCATCTAACAATATATATATGTTACAGACGCAAAATGGGCGCATACAAGTATGTCGGCGAGCTTTACAAAAAGAAACAGTCAGATGTCCTTCGTTTTCTTCTCCGTGTTCGGTGAGTCTCGCAATACTTTGCTAGGGACATTCTTGCTCAACAGATTATTATCTACAGGTGCTGGGAGTACCGCCAACTTAATGTGATCCATCGCGCCTCGCGTCCATCTCGTCCTGACAAGGCCCGCCGTCTAGGCTACAAAGCTAAGCAAGGATATGTGATTTATCGCATCCGCGTCCGCCGCGGCAACCGCAAGAAGCACGTACCCAAGGGTGAGTCGTTAAAAGCTTAACGCCCTTTACTTGGCGGTTGCTTATCTCTTTTATAGGTGCTACTTACGGAAAACCCGTCCGTCAGGGTGTGAACCACATCAAGCCCCAGCGTGGCCTGAGGAGTGTTGCTGAAGAGAGAGTAGGAAGGAGATGCGGCAACTTGAGGGTTCTCAATTCGTATTGGGTGAACCAGGACGGTGTCTACAAATACTACGAAGTCATTTTAGTAGACCCCAGCCACAAAGCTGTAAGTTATGTCTTTCGAACCATGGATGACTTTGACGGTCTTTCACAGATTCGCCGGGATCCGAGAATTAACTGGATCGTCAACCCGGTTCACAAGCGCAGAGAAGCTCGTGGTCTCACCAGTGTTGGGAAACAGGTTTGTGCAACTGGCTCGAAAGATAACAGCGAAGTCTCATATTCTTGGATAGAACCGTGGTATTGGCAAGGGCCATCGTTACAACCATACACCAAAAACGGCCACCTGGAAGAAGCACAACACACTCAGCCTGCGGCGTTATCGTTGATTACTGCATCCTTCCATGTCCGAATTACATTGTTTTTTTTACATTGCGATTATATCTTCTCACGCCATCCCCCCTGGCCAAACTTAGAAGCCTTCGCCATATAAGTAACAGAAAGGGCGGAATCATTGTCATCATTGCTGCGGCCGAGCCGCTCAGCAGGGAAGGCGTCTGGAGTAGTAGAACACGAGGCATAGAACAGGGCTTGAGAATGGAGACCGGCTTGACACACCGAATCCTCGCGCCAGCTCCGAATGTATCATCACAGCCCTATGTCCTTTATGACCTAATTTCGGTAGGCCAGCCCACGATATGAATTCTTCCTTCTTCTTGCATTATACTTCATTCATTTCACGATGTCCTACCAACACCTTCCCATATACCTTCTCATTCTTGCGTCCATCAGTCAACACCCGTTAGGAACACATGCCTGGCCAGGATGGATTAGCCAATGGAACAAACGGGCCGCAAGCCTACCCTTGTCACCGCGGCAACTGAACGTCAACCCAAACGGTTCGACATATCTATGGCTGCCGCAAGACGAGTATGCAGGACAGTCGTTCTTTGAGTGCGTTGATCGATCCATTGAACAAGTCGGTTGCCTAAATGCGGAAATATTGTAGTCGATGGAACTTTTATGATCAAGAGGATCCAACACGGTAAAGCCTATCTAGTTCTTTATGCTGGACCAGCTTGATAAGCTATCACTAGGGGCCAGGTCAAGTGTGTCGCACGGATTTACCATTATTCTCATGTTTACGCTTCGCCAAAAGTTATCTCAACAGGAGCGCGGCTTTTGCCCAGGGACTTGTTTATGTTGATCCCAATGGCACCGTTATCATGAAAGGCGACGATACGACGACTTTGGCTCAGGGTGTATACAGAAACAGGTGCGAGATTTTTTGAAAGCGACTGGCTTCATCCTGACTGGCGCCAGCGTACGAATTTCAAGTCAAGCACTCTACAACACAGGACTCTTTGTGCTTGACTTGAATAGGGCGCCGTGGGGCTGTGGTATGTTATATTCATAGGATGGCTCGTTCCGTCGCTCATTTCTCAGGTGTCTGGCCGGCATTTTGGACAGTTGGCAGTGACAATTGGCCTTATGTATGTCCTTGTCCAACAACTTATGTATAGTGCTTGAATGGCTTTCAGACAGGGGAGATTGATATCATAGAGGGAGTTCATGATAATGAGCATAATCAAGTTACATGGCATACTAAAGATGGTAGGACCGAGCCATTAGTGGATGCCCCTCAACATCTTACATCTGTCCAGGCTGTAATTTGACAACACCATGGAATTACTATACTGGAACTATTGTCGTAAGTTGGTATATCCATTCCACCAGGATATATCTTCACCCTTGCTAGTCTACAAATGGGCAAAATAACACGAATTGTAATGCACTGCTGAACGGCAATGCTGGCTGTGCAATCACCGAATGGAGCAGGGCTTCATATGGCCCATACTTTGATGCCCAAGGAGGAGGTGTTTATGCTATGAAATGGGATGAAAATGGAATTGCCGTTTGTCAGTTGGCTGCGACCTTGGCGGCCTCCTGACATGTCTAACTATGCTTTTCATAGGGTCTTTTTACCGCGCTGCGGTGCCTCTGGATATCGTCCAAGGCACTCCTGACCCCGCGAACTGGGGTTCACCGGTCGCGGAGCTCTGGGCGTCAGGGTGCAACCCACTGGAATACTTTGTCAATCATTCGATTATCTTTGGTGAGTGTCCCTACTTTTCTCCGCCAGTGTTGCTCATGTAGTTTTCAAGACATTACATTTTGTGGTTTGTACTAGTACTGGCTTTGTGTTGCTATGACCAACCATAATTTCTAGGTGATTGGGCTGGTAATTCATATGCAACGTCCGGCTGTCCAGGGACCTGTCAGGATAGGCTTATGGACCCAACGAATTTTGTTGTCAGTTTCTTCACTTTTCTTTCTAATCCTCCATGACACGTATCCACAGAATGCGTCGTGGAGCATCAACTCTCTCAAAATCTATAGAAAACAGTTGTTTTCGGGACGCAATTCCGCTACTGCGTCATTCTCAGCAATGACCATGCGATCATTAGCCGTGTTAATCATCGCTGTCATTGGAGTTTTGATCTTTTAGAGTATCCTGCTACATCTTCACGAACACTTATGCTAGATAGATGACGTAGATAGAATAGACGCCAGATCTAAACTCTATAGCTTCATCAATATCCTATCGTTTCCACCATTTCCTTCTATTGGAGCCTCAGCAAAACTAGCACGAAGGGGCGTCACGCTGACCGCTTTATTCTGTACCGCCCACGCATCAGACCCTATGGGAAGACTGGAAGGAGCTGGTTTCGTGATCTCGGAGAGATCAGGCGAAAACTTGAATAGCAGGTTCCCTGACTTGCCCCGATCTAGTTCCCGGACGGGTGCATCGCTTTCAAATACGTCAGGCCCCACCGCTCTCGTAGAAAGCAGGGCTTCGGGAGATCTCGAGTGGGCGATATTTTTGAACAAGCGACCGTATGAATTTCGCCACACGGAGGTCCAGTATATCCCTATGTCGCTGGCCGATAACAATTCTTCTACCATGGGTATGTTGATGCTGTATAGATCGACTTCGCCGTTCCGAAGACCTCCCTCGTCCTTCCCCCAGTTATTCCATAGATGCTGAATGATACGGCAGCTGAGAGCATAGGCCGGTTCGTGATACTCTTTTGGCGTTGGATACTCTACTATACCATATGACACAGCAATAGATCGGATCTTTGATAGTGACGATGACAGGGCGGCACCTAGAGTGCCAGAGGACAAAGCGAACGCGGCTATAATACTAATCAGACCTTGGGATATGAGAAACCGTTTGGAAACTACACTACCTGAGGTATTCCGGCCCAAGTTGGGTCCTGATATCTTACCGGCTTATGTCAAATTGACCACAGTACGGTGCAAGATGGACTTACGACTAGGTCTATTTGTCCTGGATAAAGATTATGAAGTGCAATATTTGCACAGGATGCAGGCGTCTGGCACGGTGATCTAGATATTCAGAATGAAAAGGTAGGCAATGGAGTTCATACTCCGTCGAGAAGGATCCACTCGGCCTGGAGAGAATTGAAATGAGGGTGAGATAATTGAGGGACCTGGTCTTACCACCTCGCCATCTTTCAGCGGTCGGGGATGATCCAAGACTTCTCCTTGCCCATCGTCTCTAGGGTAAAAGTACCAGCCCTGAGTTATATGTTTGAGCTGGTATGCATTACCTAATGAGAGCTAAGCAATGAATCCAAGAGCAGAAAGTATGACGAACCAATCCAGGATTTCTGGGTACTGGGTATAACTACTCGGACGTTCCAGCCTTAAAATGTATGGGTGAAGAAGAAAGGTGGAAGAACCAGTCTATGAACGAACCTAGATGTGTGGTCAAGTACCGATATAAACCCAGAATAAAAGGTGATTCACGGGGGTCAGGGGGGCCATCGTCATTCTATGTAAAGTCAGATATGGTATAGCTAGAAGGCGATAAAGGGGTAGCGAACGGTCAGTAGGACGTTGACGGTCATGTCAACAAAGCTGTGTAGGCACCATCAGGGCCACAACACATTTCTATAGATAGCTCGTTTTTCTTCTCTCACTCAGGTTGTCCTTCCATCTGGCATGGCTTCAGGCCAGCCCTTTCTTACCTTGACCACAGTTCCTCCTCTGGATCTTACTATGGAGGACGGCACTTCCATGTTGCAAGTCGGACAGCATGCCGACTCGGATACATCAGCTTCGACCGCGCCGGAGCCATGCTTGTCGACCCAGATTAAGGATGGCCCAAAACCTCTGGTATCAAAGCATTCCCTTTGTCCCTCTCCGAGCCTTCGAAAGTCCGTCTCTGTTGATTCGTTTGCACAATATGGTCGTGAATCTCCTGTATTGTCTGGGCCACGCCCAAATCGTGGAAACACAAGTTCAGCGCTCGAACCACCACGCAACATGATATACGGCGTCTCGTCAAGTTTAAAGAAGGAACGCGAAGAACTTCAAGCTAACCGTAACCATAGTAGTGTCTACGCTATCAACAAAAATGATGAACCCTCGAACCAGGACACCGATCTTTCTGATGTTCTTAGCAGCTCGGCTGAACGTTACCACCACAGTTCGCTTAAGCCTCAAGAGCAAATGAAATCGTTCTTGCGAGCTGGCGAAGGCCAAACCTCCGCACAGCTGGCAAGGACTCCCACCTTGAGCACAGCCTCCAGTTTAAGCAGTGCAATCAGTGATCTTACGACAGGCTCCAGCAGGCTGGGGGATGCTTCTCGGTCTTTTTCATCATCATCCTTACAGCAGTTGCCTAGGCGAGGGACTGTACCCGCTATTGCTCCTCCGAGCCGCGCGCGCAGTGGCAGCTTGGGAGTGTATAGTTCCACTCCTCTAAAGCGGCCTATGACTGGTGATGCTACTGCTGTGAGTCCCACTGTTTAGTTGCGTATTCACTATGGAGTGACAATTCATCGAAGTTCGACGTCAGGAAAATTGACCCAACCGTCACACTTGTTGTCGCTGGCTCCCCAGCGTGCGGAAAATCTACCATCATTCGGAAAGGTCTTAAGAAGTTCGCGTTGTCCGAGCCTATTGCCTGTCGAACCATTTCAGGCATACCAGGATTGCCTTCGGTCACAAACTGTAAGTGTTAATCTAGAGGTCAGATTACCGGTATGTAAATGCTCCGCAGACATCCGCCGAACGGGCCGCGTTGGTCAACTGGAGACTGTCATTGATTGTCCCCTAAAAGTTCTTGAAGCAAATGTTCTGTCGTCTTCACATCAAGGTTCCTCACCCGTCCGAAACAACCCAATTCTTGATCCAGTTTCGCGTTTGGATGGCATTATCATATGCTATGACGCATCGAATCCATCTTCTTTCGTGCCAGTCGAAAAGATGCTATGTATGTTCTCAGTCGTCGTGAATGCCCTAAATCCTGACCATCCACAGCCGACTATGGCTCTATGCGAATTCCTATTTTGGTGTTGGCATGCAAGTCGGATCTAATCCATCGGGTTGATTCTGCCAAAGCACACAGTCTGTGCAAACATTTCGACGTTGGCTTGATAGAGGTCAATCACGAGGCTGAGAAAGACCGCATTAGCCTTGCTTTCGAGTTTTTGCTCCAAGCGGTCTGGCGCGACCGTCGTACGTGTCCTTTCGCATTGGCTTCGTTTGCTTTTGAAAAACTGTTAATAAGGAGACAAGAGGCAAGGCTCTGATGTTAAATATTACAATCCAGCCTCTCCGAGATTATTAAAACATTCACCATTATGGCATACGCCTGGGTCAACAACGCCAGTCGCCTCATCACCCCTTATCACTGTGAACCCAGCACCAATTGACCCAAATGCTATCCCTTCCAGTGGCCCGAGGCCCCTTTCTCCGCCCACTCCCACCACACAAATAGTCAAGGTTTCATTGACTAATCCAAGAAATCAGGGAGAACCTCTTGTTCTTAACTGGAAGAGAGGGCAGCAACTACCTGTGTTGTTATCACATTCACCTGCCAGAAACGAGGCTCCAGCTGAGATTAGTTCTGCAACGGCCGTAGGAAGCGCTGGTACCATTAACTCTCGCGACATATTGGCTGAGAAGTCAGAACCCAAGGAGAAAGAACTGTGAGTGCCACCAGGCAATGTAATACGCCGCGACCTGATATCTGCTGCGAAGTAAACCCACACTATACATGACAATAGATGAATTACTCGACAAGCTATTATTCCTTGCTGTCAGCGCTGATGGTGCGTCAGGCCACGTACAATCCTATTTTATTGACACCGCACAGATCCATCATTCATCACCCATTTTCTTCTTACCTATCGACGTTTTGCAACGCCCCGTAACGTTCTCCTCGCTATGCAGAAGCGCATGCGGCAATTGGATAGTTCCTCTGGGGATCCAATGTTCGCTTGCTTTGCTCAAATGAGGTACTTAGCCTAATTTCTGAGTAAACCCATGTGACTGATGTTTCTGTATCAGAATCTGCGCTTTGCTCGAGGCGTGGATCCAAGATTACCCATGTGATTTTGCAGTCAGAGGAACTGCTGGTGCATTGTCTGCCTTAATCAAGTCCATCCTAGCAAAATCATACCTGCTCCACTATGGCTCGGAGCTCCTTCCATTTCTGGAGACCTTGCCAAGTCTCAAAGACGAAGACTCTGCTTGGGCTCTGAAAGTTAATGACATCGGAGACACTAGCGACTCTGAAAGTGCCTTTGACGATGAGGAGGTCGTTAAACCAGTGGAGATGGGTTTAAATGCGACCAGTGCACATTCTTCGGCTGGACATGAAAAAACGCAGCCAGCTCGTGAGCGAAAGTCGAGCCTTCCTCTCGCTAAGGCGTTGAAACAGGTAGTGGTTGCGTCTGTCGTTAATGGCCATGGTTTGGAATCTGCAGAACTGTCTACCAAGCACAAAGTGAAAGAACTTGTAAAACTCGCACACGAAGCCATGTTGTTCGACTCGGAGACTGTAGCACAGGAAATAACTAGGCTTCAAGCTAAACTGTTTCTCAACATACAAGTGAGCTTTTCCTAAGCATCTCGTTGCAAATTAATGTACTCATTTGTTGTAGCCAAGGGACTGGCTCCACTTAACTTTTGTCGGCAAGAATGAATCAAGCGAGTCTATTACCTCCTTGATCGCTTTCTCAAACCATCTTGCAGAATGGTAGCCTGACTTGACTATTCACTGCATTGTAGCTAACGAGCCCGTAGGGTCCTCTCACTCATCCTTTGCCACGACAAACCACGCAATCGTGCCAGACAAGTTGAAAAATTCGTAGAAATAGCTACAAAACTACGCCACCTTAACAATTATTCCGCCCTGCGTGCCTTCATTGCAGGCATCCACGGTTCAACTTACCCAGGAGATGAGACGATGGAGCTTTTCAAGACCAAGAGTCCTGAGCATTACAAAAGCCTGCAATCATGGGAAGTGCTATTCAGACCTCTCCGCTCTCATCGTGCATACCGAATGGCTCTGAGAAATTCGAAGGGTGGATGCGTTCCAGCGCTGTCAGTCTCCCTAGATTTGAACCAACAAGGCCGTTTTAACCACTTTGACAGAGAGGTCCACATCCAAGATCTCATCAGAGCACATGAAGGGAATCCCGATATGAATGCTGGCGATGGCACCAAGATTCATTGGGGGAAGTTCAATCTAATTGGCAAGTTCATTATAAGCACAACGCACTGCCAAATTCAGTGCCGTAGTGCGGGGGAGTATCGTTTTCCTGACCGTGGTGACGTGGTTGAACGCTTGCTGAGGTATCCGCTGATGACTGAAGAGGTGGGTGCCCAGGCTTCTCATAAGACGTTGCTTTGATGCAAATGAGAATAGCTTAAGACCATGCGGCTTCCTCCGGAATACGCAGAGACCGAAGATAGCACTCCTAAACATGGCCAAGCCAAGTTACCATCATCGCAAACAACTTTTAAGCCAACCACTCCTCCTATGATTCATGCCATTCCCCTGAGTGTTCTTCCTCTGCCCATGCCTGCCCAGAATTCTCTCCCCCTGGCCGCTACTACTCACCATCATCAGCCATCCTCTCAACCTGGCTTGCTCGAACCCGTCTCACCCAAGACTATAACGCCCCGGCCTTCGTCAGCGCAAGCCCTGCCGCCCTCAAAAAAAGTGTTTGCTGAAAGCCCACCTTTACAAACCCGAGGACGTGGGCTTCATGCGGTTACCGACTTGCAATATTGGTGACTCTCACATGCTGTTTGAAAATGTTGTCATACCATGTATTGTGACCAAGATTCTTTTGTCACGATTTCGCGATTAGGATACCCATGATGTTCTTGACTTTGGACGGTTATCTTTATCGGATTAGTTACCCTGTGTAGGAAACAAAATGCTATCGATTTTCTGATTTTCATGCACTCACCCCTTACTTACATAATCAGCCAGTCTCTAAAATTGGACGACTCGATTCTTTTCTCCGAGAGTGGCCAGCGAGTCTCGACAAGCCATGCACAATGGCGGATTACATCATGACAATAGATTCGGATTCGGAGGAGCAACAGCGGCGTGCCGAGGGCGAAGTGCGAGAAAAAGAGGATGTAAAATTCGACCCAGACTTTGTATTTGACGTTACAGGAGATCCATATGCCGACTTCTCCCAACACCTTGTACTGGATAATCTGGCCAAAAACGAGTCAAAGACAGTCCGTGTAAAATTTCATGGTCTGAGGTGTACTCGCTCACTATGGGTATAGGGCCCAGTCTCCGTTGACGACATTATAGCGCGGCGCGCCACGTCGAACAAACGGAAACGACCAGAAAATACACGAGGTGAAGAAGGATCGGAGAGTAGCTGGTCAGAAAGTGATGCATTATCTACGTCCGACGAAAGCGAGGATGAGGCGTCAAGCAACGATACGGACGAGGCGCCAGAGGAGGTGGATGACGACTCTTCAAGTGAACCTGAGTCCGAACCGGAAGCCGAGAAGGATCGCAAAGCTGTATACTTCGACACAGAGAGCATACCAAAGGACACCCACGACTCGTTTCTGAAAATGAATCTATCCCGCCCCATTATCAAAGCCTTGACAAATTTAGGCTTCAGCAAGCCAACGCCTATACAAGGGGCAACGATACCCGTTGCAATGATGGGAAAAGATATCGTCGGCAACGCTGTAACCGGTTCAGGAAAGACAGCTGCGTTCTTGATCCCAATGTTGGAGCGGCTCATGTATAGAGAAAAAGGAAAACATGCAGCCGCAACTAGGTGTCTCGTTCTCGTCCCTACTCGGGAGCTTGGCGTCCAATGTTACGACGTTGGAACTAAATTAGCAATGCATACAGACATTGAGTTCTGCCTTGTTGTCGGTGGGTCAAGTCCGTCTTATTCTTTCACACCTTTAAGCGTCGCGCAGGTGGCTTATCCATCAAATCTCAAGAAGCTGCCTTAAGGAACAGGCCTGAAGTCGTTATCGCGACCCCGGGTCGCCTTATTGACCATCTGCGAAATTCACCATCATTTTCTCTTGATGCGTTAGATATTCTCGTCCTTGATGAAGCAGACAGAATGCTTTCTGACGGCTTCGCGGATGAACTAGCCGAAATAATCAAATCTTGTCCCCTTTCACGTCAGACCATGCTATTTTCCGCCACCATGACGGATTCAGTTGATGAACTCGTGAAGATGTCACTTAACAAGCCAGTTCGTTTATTTGTGGACCCAAAACGAAGCACCGCACGAGGTCTCATTCAGGAATTTGTTCGTGTCCGTGCCGGAAAAGAAGACGAACGATCGGCAATTGTTGTTGCACTATGCAAACAGACCTTCAAGCGTAGAGTTATCATTTTTCTGCGTAGTAAAAAACTCGCCCACCAAATGCGCATCGTGTTTGGCCTCCTTGGCATGAAATGCCAAGAATTACATGGGGATCTGACTCAAGAACAGGTTCGTTCTATAGCTGATTCCCGTTTGGTGCAAGCTGATCGTCTGGCAGCGCCTGGGTGCTCTTAAGCAATTCCGGGACGGGTCGGTCGATTTTCTGATGGCAACTGACTTGGCATCTCGCGGCTTGGATATCAAAGGCGTCGAAACAATCATTAATTATGATATGCCAGGCGACCTGGCCCATTATTTGCACAGAGTAGGGCGAACAGCTCGTGCGGGCAACAAAGGGCGGTGTGTACGTCCCTTGTTTGGTTTCCATGGCTGATCTGGCCATTCCCCCGCCCGCAAAGATCTGTAACCCTTGTGGGAGAAGTTGATCGAAAGATGTTGAAAACTGCCATTAAACATGCCAATAGCGAGGATCAGATTCGTCATCGCATTATACCTCAAGAGGCTGTTAACAAATGGAGTCAGAAGCTGAGGGAGCTGAAAATCGAGATCTCAGAAGTTTTACAGGAAGAGAAGGAGGAAAAACAGGTGAACACTCTGAGTGCTGAACAATCCTGCAGTTCGTTGACCACTTAAGCAGCTGAGACGAGCTGAAATGGAACTGAAAAAGGGGCAGAATATGGTGGAACATGAGGCAGAGATATTTTCCCGGCCCGCTAGAACATGGTTCCAGTCTGCAAAAGAAAAACAGAGAGCAGAAGGTGCGCATGTTTCTCTTATACATTTTACCTCTAGTTATCTTGCTTGGTCAGCTTTGAGTAAACAACAATACGAACACAGCTCTGCAGTGGATTCCGGGGGAAATGGTGGAAAAGGCAACGACAATGGCTATAAGGTAGCATCTATCCGCAATTCTAATGATCTATTTTGACATGTTAAAAGCCGAAAAGGGACAAATTTTCGGGATTATCTAGAAAAGCGAAACGACGAAAGTTGGCTATGGAAGAAGATGGTGAACCTGGGAGTAGGCGAGCCATAGATGCTGCAGTCCGGTCTGCAAAGCGATCTAGCCGACCAAACAAGATTGGAGCGCTCGGAGTGCGGCCTGGTGCCCATCAGAAAACAAGATCCAGGCGTAAGACAACAAAAAAAGTTGGAAATGCATTCGGTAGCGACATGGGAGGGCGGAGGGCCCATAAGGAACGAGGGGAAACGAAAAGTAAAGTTGGTAGGAAAGTGAAGTAGAGTACCACTTGTCCACAATTGTGACATCCTGGCCGTAACATCAGTCTATGTCACACTAATTCTCCCATGCAGACCAATGCGTTCGCATCTCTTGCGGTGCTGCAGCTTTCTTCCTCAAGCCGCCTGCTGACATCTTCATGTTGCCCAGACAAGGACCTTCTCATTTTGGTTGCCCGCTTAGGCGGCCAAGATAGAATTAGTCTGTGGAACTCCACCCAAGGAACAAAGATATGGGAAATCGATATTGGCGACGACAACAGTGGCGCAATGGTCTTGGACATCGCTTGGAGTCCGGATGGTATGAGAAGACATGTCTCATTGACGAAATATTTGTTCACAACGCATAGGACAGAGCATGGCTGTATTGCACGATCCCCCACAGATAACTTTGCACTGCGTACAAGATGGCAAAAGACTGCTGGTCATTCCAACTCACGAATACGCTGCTTCTGTACGGCGACAGCCTCGTCTGATGAGAATATGGTGGTTTCGCAACGACGTGGTTCAGAAACCGAGTTCTATTCCGGATATTTTTAAGCGTAATGACGTCATTGTATGTCCCAACCCTCCTCGGCGGGTCTCCTGGCTGATGCTTTTAAGACTGGCTCGACGCTCTCTGTTCTAAGAAACCTACCCTTCCTCGATGCCCTGCAGGAAGACCTTGAGAAAGCCACGTAAGGAAACTCGCGGCCGCCAATTTACAATCCTGATCGTTCACAGTGCTACGGACCTATTCGCTTTTCAAGGTTCCCAAACTCATTCATCTTCCAGATCTAACCTTCCAGATGTGATCAAAGCTTGGCCCACTCTCGCTCCAGATTCTTCTTACACATCAATTAGTCCCTCCTTACACACAAAACAGGATCCATTACCTGATACAGAAGAGTCTAACGCAAATAGTATCTTACTGGTTTCCGATGACTCTGGCACCTTACACTGTTTTTTGGATGGCACATTCCCTTTGGGGCCAGTATATCTTGGTAACAATCTATTCATCACTTCCTTATCCAAACGGGCCTCGCGTACTCTATTCTTCGCTCATTCCTCCATTACGATCAATGAAAGCATGCACACAGATGTAAGGCCATCTTGTATTGAACTCCCATTATTGTCGAATCGAAAGCCGAGAGACCTTGCTTTGCTTTCTTCAACGGCTAGGGCGCTAATCTGGTATGTCATGCGATCTGTGAAAGATATGCGAGCCATGTGGTTTGGGTCCGAGACCACAGGCGGTGTTCGCGAAATCGGACCCAAATGGGTACGAGCATTAGAAGAGAAGCAGAAGGAACAATACGGGCGTAGGTTCCAAATGTCTTTCCTAGTCATGCGCTATAACACGACATCAATCCAGAAGACGAACCAAATCCCATCTTGGATCTCACATGCTTGCTGCTGACCGGGCGAGCGTCAGAGCCGCTTCTCGACTACCTTGGAAGTGGTGAAGAAATGAGTGAAAGGGTTCGTGGAAGCAGTTCAAGACCAGAACTACAATCAATCATTTTTCTCATAGGGAATCCAGAAGTGGGAAACGACTATGACGGAAACCCTGACAAGATTGCGTGATTTATCCGAGAAGCGTATTGCACCCGCCTGCCAGCGCCTGCACCTTGTTTTAGAGGAGCTTCATGGGTGGTCTCAACTGTAGGTCTGCTGATCTATAGTGGTCCTTACGTGTCGTTGATATTTGAAGGAAGACCCCAATTCGATTTCTTCGGCCTTCCTATAGAGGAGTTGATAATATCTCTTGACCTGACTGGCCGAGCCGTGGTTATAGCTAGTTGGTTAGCTAGTGTTGCACGCCGGGAGTTGATTCGCTTCAGGGAATTTATTTCTTGGCTTCGCTTCGGTAAGCAAATTTGAAATTCGACGTCGAACTTGGTGTGAATTTTAACAGAGACAGCTGTTATCGCAAACACTGGCAGCGATTCTGGTCCCGTCCCCAAGCATGATCTTCTCGAGGTTAACAATTACTTCATGTCAGGACTCGTGGTCAGCTCCATAGACAAATGGTTTATGGGGCCAGTCCCTTCGTTCTCACCGCGAGACCTAGGGTTACCAGGTGATGCTTACCCCACTATTTCCAGTGTCCTAGAAAAGGCAGATACTGTCCTAAGCACGCCCGGCGAAATAGCTTGGCAAGCAGTTCGTATCTTCAACTCAATCTCTT
>KI546394.1:27087-54069 GCA_000497225.1 Amanita jacksonii TRTC168611
GGCACGCACAGAGACTTAAGTCATCTCGACCGGAACCTTGATGCCTTGGTGCAGGAACTAGCAACGCGCTGCCGGCGAATATTTAACCATGCTGCCTGTGCCGTTTCGCGATCTGCGATCGTTTCAAGAAGTGATCAACCCCTGCTAGAAGCATCAGACACAAGGCAAGCAGCAGAGATCCAGTTCTCTATCCGAGAACACAATACCATTTACGAGGTAAGCACTCAACAAATTGGGGTTACAATTGACGGAATAGTCAGGGAGGTGAAACTACTCAATATCTTGCATCAGTGGTGTCTTCCGAACAACAAACCTTATGTCTGTTGCTGCTGATCTCGTTGATGGCCGTGATTAACATCCAATTATAGTAATCCTAATCCGCCTCCGATTTGATAAGGAAATCAATAAGGAGCCGTATGAATCTGGATTCAGCCCGATACAGTGTTGCCTACCAGAAGAAGAGCATCAAGGCGACAGATCTAGCATTGAATTGCTAGAAGCCGAGTTTTTCGACGATGAACTTATTGTTGTTATTTACCGGCTTCGGAACAGAGATAGTGCGTGGAATGCGAGAATCCGCTTTCGCACGCTAACTGATCAAAGCGACAGAAGCGACGTTTATAGCAACGGTCAAATATAGTGATTTAGGGTATCAACCTCTTGAAGCAAGCATGTACGTAAAGCTGTCTGCGCGCGAAGATCTGATGCTGTATGCAATGGGCTGCTGGAGGGAAGGAAGCGTACGATTGCACAAAGTCCGTGAGCAGCATTGATTGACCTTTGTCGTAGTTGCCCGCGAAGCGAACTCCGATCAAAAAATGTCGGGCACTGAAAGGGTGCAAATCAGGGCGAGCTTTCTTGGCTGTGAACGGAAGGACAGGAAGGAGGGTGGCTTGTGTACTTGACGGGGAAGGGACAAGTGTGGAGACGTTTGACTTGGAAGGAGAAGCAGAGGATATGGAGATTGTGGAGGATGAAGAAAGTTGAGAGCTGCCGCGCGATGACGGGGTTCCTTATTGGAGATATAGTACGGCCCACCAGTTCGGTCGATTCTAACTGAAAATAGCTACAAGCAGTGCTCATGTGGCGAGAACCCTGGCGCGAGGCCGGAATTTCGAGGAGTCATCAGTTGGTTTTCTTATAGCCGGGTGGCAAGTAACTCATTTCAGAGGCTAGTTGGGTGGCGGACCAATGGAGATAATTCCGTGCAAGAGAAGCTGAGCAAGGCAGGCAGGCATTCAGGCCCCAAACCAGTGAAGCCACCCTTCGAGAATGTTTGCTGTCAGCACGAGCGCCGCACCCCTTCCTCCAATCTTAAATTGTCCACAATATCGGCTAAGTCGTCCTCTTTAAGGGCCGCGGACCCTCTCCTCGTGTCCACTGATTCGAGATTCTTTTTTCTATGCCTTTTTAAAAATCTCCTCCCGTCCTTTCTTTCCTCCACACTTCTCTCTCCAATGCCTAAATCAATCCCCACCTCGTCACCCTCTACTACTAATGCTCTACCCGCTTCTGCCAAATCAAGCACGGATGATACCGTAAACAAGCTCTCAGATGTTGCACTAAGAAAGAAGAAGAATGCTGATGCCCAAGCCGCATTCAGAGCCCGGCGGGCAAATTATATCGCCACCCTCGAAGAGACAGGTCTGATCAATTTTTCCCTTCTTTTCCTCCTCAATTTAACACACCACGCAGTTACCAGCCTCGAGTCCGTCGTGCTACAATTGCAGGACTCTTGCCGGGAGGCACGACGAGAGGCTATCATTCACCGCAATGAGAATGCTTACCTGCGATATGAATACCGAGAGCGTGAAAAATTCTGGAGAGCTTTGTGGTCTGCCAAAAAATCTGGGCCGGAAGAGTTACCCCCGATGCCTCCTCTCTTCTATGCATGTGCACAACCCGTGCCCCTACCCATCCCAATGAACGGCCACGTAAACTTGCAGCATTACAACCACGACCAGCTGAGCTATAGATCCGCTGATGATGCAGTAGCATGCCATGGCCCCTACGGAGGGCCCAGTCAACTGTACCAAAGTCATACTTCCTCCTCCTCAACCTACCCCGCGACCAATACCGAGATGGTCACCGAGAATATTCAGCCGCCGCTCAATGCACGTATGTCGAAATACAATGGCTATGCTTATGCTCTGCAGACACCAGGAGGAGATATCGCACCCGGGGGCCAAACAGTTCATTCACCGCCTTTCGGGGATTCGCCCCCCGTCACGTCCGACATGTCGTATCTCTCTCGATTCGCGGGGGAAGAGCAGAAGGTATCATTAAACGGCCTTGATGGGGCATCCTTAGTTTTCCCTACCAGCCGGTCGCTCTCCCCGACCTCAACTCCAGGATCAGCTTCAACAACCTCCCTGACGTCACCCTTTCAATTCACATTTTCTGAACATTGTGCTGGGCACAACCGCGCAGACCTTGATTACCGCCGCCACTCGCATCCTCATGGCACAGATGTTACTCTTCATAGTGGCCCAGCTGACATAACCCTTAGCGGTTCCACCGCCGATGCCATTCGCTACCGTCTGGGGGCCAAAAAGGCCGTTCCCGGCACGGAGCGATCCCTTCTTCCTTGCATTCCTCTTTCCACAGACACTTGTGCGCCTCATGATAAGGAGAGCAACGATGAAAACTGCACAATATACTCGAGTTCAAGGCTTCGAAGTCGTCGTGCCGCCGCATCTCGCTCATCACGTTCGCCGTCTCCGCCACCTTTATCAGGGACGCTAGCCGTGATCAAGGCTCAAGCATTTGGAGCACTGCGCAGGACGCGCGCTCGAACTAAAAGGACCTCGGACGGCGCCGCCAAAGTAGCAATGGACGTGCTTGAAGGTAGAGGTATTGGTATGAACACTACAACAGGAACTAAACGACCAAGACTACATGGCGACTCTATCAACGGGGAATGATTTCATGTGCTGTTGTATAAATAATGGCATGCGTTCTTGAAGACATTATTCACACTTTTAATGATTACACATGTTATATATCTGTATCATCATAATTGTAATATATTTAATTCTTTTTTTTGTCTCTCAGGTACGGCCATTGGAGCGTCGCGCAAATTTTTCTAGAGAGGCCGAAACTCGCATCAAGGGATACAGCACAGCCCTGAGGTTGGACGCCAACCCCAAATCACGGCGGCGGACGGTGGCCAGTGTCACAGGCGAATATGCTGGCTAAAACGCGCCCACAACGTGTGCATTTATCTGACAATTATTGATAAATCATTGACCCTGGCAGGACTGCAAGGAGAAGCGCACAACACACTGTAATCGTGCTCAACAAGACAGATTCAATCTAATCTAGGAACTGCTACATCCCAAGGTCCGCGAATCTCACTATTGAGAAGGAAGTTCCCCGTTAGTGGTTGGTGTGACCCTTAGTGAAAATTGAAAAGGCGCTCACTTTTTATATTTCTGTGCCCACATGAGGAGCGCTGGAGCAAGGAAAGTAACAAAGGAGAAAATCAGCATATATAAGCATGTGATCTTCCAGGAAAGCGCGAGCGTGAACCAAATGGTACCCAAGACCAAACCAAAAGTAAGGGTGGTCTGTACGGCCGAACCTGACACCTGACCAAATCAGAGTTGGGATCTGATAGGAATCATATTTGGAATAACCTGAGAACGGGAACGTAGGGATGGGAACAAAGCAAAGGCTTGGATGGAAAATAACATGAGACCGAACACGGCGATATCGGTCGCCAGTCGAGATGCGAGAACGGCAGATGCTGATACTGCTGCATTCATTGATATAACTGACGTCAGGCTAAATAGGGTATGAATGAGTGTGGCAATGGCTCAGTCAGCATGAGAAATTTTATTTACCGTCCGGTCAACTGCTTTTTACCGTTGAGCGCGCTATAGTCGGCCAATATAACATTCAATGAGAGGAGAATCGCAGAGACTGCCCAGATGGAGTCGGATGACGTCGATGCAGTCAACGTCCTCAATACCGGAGACAAGGACAAGAGAGCCAGGAATATGAGGATGGATGATTTGAAAGTTTTGAGGACTATGGATATCAGCACTGAAAGCAAGGCTAGTGGGGGAAGGACACTGACAGCCATTGATTCTCTCATTGAAAGCAACCTGGGTTTGATCAAGTAGTGCCCAAACAGCATAGCCGGAAATGAAGCATCCAACAGACAGCCAGATCAGTGTGCGGGGATCGAGTAGCTGTTCTTTCAGATGGACGAACACAGATATGAAGGTGCATATCGTTGCCAGGTGTTGCGTCACCGCGCAGGAGAGGGATACCAGGGACCAATAGGTGTATGGCCTAAAGTTCGCTGCAGGGGAACTCAATGTTTTTATCCCATGTCAATGTCAGTGAGACACGACCCACGGTTCTTTCTCAGAGACGACAGGAAATCGTGAGGGATGTAATTATCAGGGTATGGTTGCCTCTTCCAAAGAATCTTCTCCCAGTTCCCTGCCACATTCATGAAGCCAAGTGCTGTGACGAACGTGACCCATAAATTGGTATACATGCTAACTACTACTAGCGCCTGCCTGAACTCGTGAAGCATCAGTCCCACTGGGTAAAAGAATTATTAGCTCATGTTCGGTACACATGTCAGGACAAGCTTCGTACCACAAGCCGTTCTGCTTCCTTAGGTTCCGGCACAAGCTTCGCAGGCTTCCCAGCCTGCGCGGCCAATTTCCCCCGATTGGGATTGGAGGAGTGCGTTCCTCTCGCCTGTGCCTGCGGAGCCAGAGAGAGTCAGTGAAGCCTAGAGGGTTTACTTATACTACAATCACTGACCATTTTGAGACGTTGCTCGGCTGCTGCGGCCGCGGCCGCGCTGGGATTGATATTTGAAGGACGTGGGGTGTTATGGCCGCCAGCTACGGTGGCGGCCTGTCTTTGGGATGGCGATGCCAGTACATGAGCCTCGGAATGAATCCCAGCTTTAGAGCAAAGGGAGCCCATTATTTTCGTGACCAGTGTGACGTAAAAAAAAAAACAAACAAAGAGGGAGATATGATAGAGTACAAAGTAAATGATGCGAAAAAGTTAACTACCGCTGCTCTCTCGACGTGGGGATATAGTCTGAATCAAACCTCGATAACCCATATTCTTCCGTTTGCCTTCGCGGTATCCAGGCCTGATGCCGGATCAGTTCAGTCAATCCACATTTCGTTCCGGGCTACCAACCTGCCACCAGCGTCGGCCGTTCCTCCAAGGCATTTCCGCCGCCAAACCAGCCTTCTCTATTCGGCTCTTTATGCCAGCCGCTAAAAGAAGGCCAAATACTATCAGCAAGAAGAGCGTTACCACTAGCTGATCCCGAGGTGAATCCCGTTCTGCAACCAAGCCGTCAACGGAATTAAAAAATAAAATAAAAAAGGATATGAAAGATCTGGAACGCACGGAAACAGCGTGCTTCTACGTCCCCCTCCTTACCCGTTGCCGTGTCTGGGTTAGCTGCACCCAGCGATGCACCGCGGCAGATAGGCAGGTTTTGGTTAAGACACCATTGTTTTGTACAGGATAAGCATGGCTGAGCGGGAGTGTCCGGATTGGTAAGGTGTAAAATGGAATAGTTGGACTGGAAACAGATGCCTAGAGGAATAAGATGTGAACAAATGCAACCGGCCGAGAGTAACAAATAAAATGACATTTGCAGAAACTGGTCGCTTCCCATTTGTTGAGACTGCATTGTGCGAAGGTCTAAATGACGGAAGATGAGCCATTAATTTTTTGAGAAATAGATGAGAACGCCTACGACTAGCAAAGTGAAGAAAGTAACAAAAAGAGGAGAAGTTATGAGGCAGACCATCGCATTGGCCAAAACAAGTAAACGCTCTATTTACATCTCCTCGGCACCCCTCAATCCAGGATGTCCGCAGAATTCGAGGACGTCCTCACGAATCAACCCGTAGTCATCGATAACGTACGTCTCTGCGGGATGGCGTTGCGCGTTAGATGACGTCTGTTGCATTATCAGGGTTCTGGTACAATTAAAGCTGGATTCGCAGGGCAAGATCATCCAAAATGTTTTTTCCCGTCTTTGTGCGTTTCTACGGTTAGGCGCACCACCCCCCGCTACCTCTCATTTGCTTGACACCTTGTGTTGTTCCTATGCAGTGTTGGGAGACCAAAACATGTACGGGTTATGGCAGGCGGTCTCGAAGGCGACGTATTTATCGGGAGACGCGCCCAAGAGTATCGGGGGCTGCTCAAAATCAAGTATCCAATGGAACATGGCATCGTTACGGATTGGGATGATATGGAACGTATATGGAACTGGATATACACAGAAGAGCTTGGGACGCTGAGCGAGGAGGTCTGTAGCCCGCTGCCAGGAGTCTGGGTCCTCTGACGCGCCGCATAGCATCCTGTGCTTTTAACCGAAGCACCCCTCAACCCACGCAGCAACAGAGACGTGGCTGCACAAATATTTTTCGACACTTTCAATGTGCCTGCTTTATTCACATCCGTTCAGGCTGTTCTTTCGCTGTGAGTTGTTACGCTTCCCCGCCTGTCCGTGACGCAAATAACCGCCATTCTAAATAGGTACTCTACCGGGCGTACAACAGGCATTGTTCTGGACTCTGGAGACGGCGTCACCCACGCCGTACCCGTCTTCGAGGGGTTCTCCATGCCCCATGCAATACGCCGCGTCGATGTTGCAGGAAGGTAGGCAGGCCGCTTAGTTTCTTTTCTTGATATTACGCTTAATAATATATGCAAAGGGATGTTACAGATCATCTGCAACTGCTCCTTCGGAAATCAGGTCACTATCTACACACAACTGCTGAACGGGAGGTTGTGAGAACAATAAAGGAAAAATGTTGCTACGTTGCGCTACATCCTGCCAAAGAAGAAAAAGATACCCTAGGTCGTGCGGAGGAGTTCCGACTACCAGATGGGAACATTGTCCAGGTAGGTTCTGCAGAAGATTAGCAACGGTTATTGCAGTTGACAAAGATGATAGCTTGGCCCAGAACGTTTTCGTGCTCCGGAGATTCTGTTCAACCCTGAGCTAATTGGTCAAGAGTATGCAGGTGTCCACCAAGTCGTTGTCGACTCGATCAATCGGGTTGACTTGGACTTGAGAAAAAGCTTGTTCTCCAACATCGTCTTGAGCGGTGGTAGTACACTATGCCAAGGTCAGTACTAAGTTATATTGGGTCCCAGATCGTGGCATACAACTACCCTAGGTTTTGGTGACCGGCTGCTCAACGAGGTCAAGAAACTTGCTCTAAAGGATATTAAGATCAAGATCTATGCACCTCCAGAACGGAAGTATTCGACTTGGATAGGAGGGTCGATTCTGGCTGGCCTAAACACTTTCAAGAAGGTGAGTTTCTAGGAATTGGTAATTCCAAGAAGTAGAGCTTTGATCTGGGTAGATGTGGGTTTCTGCGGAAGAATATCAGGAAGACCCCGACATCATTCACAAAAAAACTGGATTCTAGTTATTGATTTTACTCTGCTTCGTTTGTAATGATACCCCAAAGGCCGTCGTATAGATAACGATAAGTAGATGTAATGCAGCTCATGAATGATGGCGGACAAGTTTCCATTCGACATCGGATGGTATTCATGAATACAGCTTAATAATGGCATAACTAGGCGAATATAAACAGTAGTCTTGCCATTCGCAAGTATATGCGCCAGAAGAAACGGCCAAAGATAAACAGCCGACGCCCAGTCATTACTTGCCCTTCTTTGGTGGCTCTGCAGCCTTGATTTTCTTGGTGCCCCGGAACTGAGAAAAACATTAGCTTTCCACTCTCTCGAATAAACGAATAGCGTGCCTTCTTTGCCCTGTTCTTGCGCTCTTTCCGCAACTTGCGAGATGCCTTATCAGCCTTCTTCACAAGACCAGACTACCGCCTCCTTTAGCATAGGTTTCACCTAATCGAGTGCTTGACATACCCTGATTAGCCGGTATTTAGGCTCGAACTTTCTCTGGGATGCTTCATTATCATATATAAGGACGAAGCCTGTGCTTTTTCCTCCACCAAATTGTGTTCTAAAACCGAAGGGAACAACCCGTTCTTTGTCTG
The DNA here is from genome assembly GCA_000497225.1 of Amanita jacksonii TRTC168611. NCBI lineage: Eukaryota > Fungi > Basidiomycota > Agaricomycetes > Agaricales > Amanitaceae > Amanita > Amanita jacksonii. The sequence goes on from KI546394.1 coordinate 35,127, forward strand.
TTTTGTAGAGAGCAGCAATCTTTTCAGATAGCTCGGTTTTTGAGACGTTGGGACGCGAAGGGTGCAGTACATCCACGACAAACTGGCGACGTGCAAGTAGGCGATTTGTAATAAATTTACGAGTGCGCAGTGTTATCGGCGCTGAGGTGTCGGTCTGCAAAAGAGAACTATTAGCATTACTGATGGAGTTTCGTAGGCGACAAAAAATCTGTCGCTTTCGCCCTTCCACCAGAGCGACGCAAAAAGCTCACCATCTTTGTGCCTTTAATGCAGCGCGTAAGCTATCAATCCATTAGGGCTCGGAAACCGAAATGACATACCTTGACGTTGGTTGTGGCTGCTTGCGCTATGGGGTGCACCTCTTGTGGCTGAATAGAACTTGGCAGTAATGCGGTAGATGCCGACAGCATCGAACACGTGACATGTCCTCAAATAGATATTTGTGCTACAGTACTGCAAAGTCAGGGCAATTATACAAACCAAATAGCGTAGGTTGTGCAAAAGAATAGAATACACTTCAATGTACACGAGATCATAGTTCTGGGAGAGCTAGAGCCGATAGAGTCAAGTTGATCAGGCTACTAAGATCTTGGCGGTAGGATGGATTCAACGAATTGATTAGCCCATCCGTCAAGTTTTCCAATCCGTCGACGAGGAGTTCTCCATAACACTTTAACTCGAGGGCAACTGTAAATTGACATTTTGAACACTCCGGAAGGAAACACAGAGTAGAAACTCACCAGGCCCAATAATTTCAACGTCCCGCAAATAATCGTAGATGAACTTGAACGAATCCTTAACAAGATCCACCATTTCCTTTATTAGTGTCTCCAGCTCTGACGACCTATCATAGTTCTGCAACCCCTTGTCAGCGCCAAGCCTTTTAAGAGCCGCCTGGAAATTGCCAAGGTTTTCACTGAAACTGAATATTTGCGTAACACAGTTGCCTTGCAGGCCATCGGATGATGGTTGCTGAACAAGTTCATCTACAGAGGAGAAAAACAATATTAAAGCGATGTCACAATAAAAGGTACCACCAGTGCATACGCAGAATTTGAATATTATCTTTTGCGGCACTGTGAAAATGGGATAACTCGCTGAAATAGTCTTCATGCCGTCGATATGTAGAAGAATCCCGTCCAGAAATAGAAGAGTCACGGTAGGGAACAAAGGGGCTAGTCGAGTTGGACCTTCCCATGTCGCCCGCCCATAACCGGCTTGCTGAAGTTTTGTTAGGAGCGCCCATCTTTCCGTAATCTGGTGCCATCATAGTCCATGGAAGAGGCAGAGGAGACGCGAGTACCCCAGCATAGAACGATACTTGGGCGAAGAAGACAATGGCATGTATTGCCAGAATAACAAGCCTAGAGAACATTGAACAAATTACCGCTGGGCGATGTGCTTAACCAGGCACTGAGGGTATCGCCGAGATGGAGGAACGAAGGGTGGAGGCAGCGAGCACCTGTAATAAAAGCGACGTTTATATATGCGTTCCATCACGTGTTGTTAATGAAGATGGAGAGTCGACGAGAGTAGTAGGTTCCCAAATGGGAATCACATATTTTGCACAGCCACCAAAAAGGAGGGGACGATACAGGCACCATATTCTACATGGCCGCACCCCACGCGGGCCAATAAGCTTTGAGAGTAGCGCTGAGGTTCAGCAATAGAACCGGCATGCACTAATTTCGCGAGGCTACTGTGATTATTTGCGTTTGAATTTAATGATTCTGACGAATACAAGGAAAGTGGAAATACAACCAGGATACTCGCAGCTACAGCTCGTGTTCAATGAAATAAAATTATACACCTCAGCCAGCTGCAGCTAGCGCCTTTTGGAGACCCCTGTTTGCAAAATATCGCACATCAGCATCTTGATCGTTTTTCTGACGCTCCAATGCAGGGATGATCCACTCTTGTATAAATTGGCGACCTTCTGGCGAGCTAAATGTTGTAGCTAGAACTTCTAGTGATTTCGAAACGTTGAAACGGATGTTGGGAATAGGATCTTTTGCTAATTCCAAAAGTGGGGTTATCACATCAGCCTGGATGATGTCTAGGGTTAATGACGGTGAGATGGTCTACTGGAATGTCAGATATGGGAAGACAGAAAGGTGGCGACCTCACCGTAATGGCCTGAACAGTAGTCATCCTGAAAAGGTAATTCGGGTGCGCACCCATCCCCATGACTTTTGGTACTATCGTGTACCTGGCCCACTCCACACCAAACACTTCCGTTAGTTTCTTCAGATTGACAGTCGCAGCTTCTCGGATGCTATACACCGTATCGCCCAACCAGGACATACAAAGGTTCCCTAGTTGCTCATCAAAGAATGGCCGACCAAGCTGGGTTGCGAGAAGGGGTATATATTCAATGATGGCTTGTCTGACGCGCCAAGACTTGTCTTCTGCGAGCTCCACAATGGCAGGCAAAAGACTTTCAGAGAGATATTCAATCCCTATCACTATGTTTAACAGTGTCAGCAGTGAAGAGAACGGGTAACGAGAGGATTGATATGCGCACCATTGTTGACAGTTTCAATCTTGCTGATGATGTTCAATCGAACGTCAGCGAAATCATCTTTAAGGAGATGGAGGAACAGCGGCAATAGATGTTCAATGGTTGGATCCTTTCCTAACAAAGGAGCCAGCCCATTGATCTGATTGGCGAGAGCCGCTCGAACATGCTGGGACGCATCTTGGGACAAGTCACGAACACAAGGAGTGATGCGGGTAAGAATGGTTTCCCTGTCGAGTAGCTTGGAAAAACCTAGCAGCACGTAATCCCGATGCAACATAGGATAGTGTACATAGAGAAGTACCTGGAATTTGTGTGGCAGAGGCAGTCCGAACCTCGGCCTCGTTATCTTTCAAGAGTTGCACATACTGACCAACTAATTCTTCCCTGGCTAAGTCGACTCCCACTGCCTCGGCAAGCTACAATATACAATTATCGGTGTTGATCAAAAGAGAAAGTAGCCGCTAACCTCGTTGAAGTGGCTGGCTGCCATATACCTCACTCGCCAACTCTTATCACCAATACTTTGCCTAATCTGCTTTAGCAAGTGATCTTGAACTTCTGTAGGTGACATCTTCTCGGCGAGAGCGATCAAATCCTCTATGGTAAGTAGGCGGACTGAATCTTGATCATCGGAATGAAGTCTGCGATAAATTTGCAGTCCGTCCGTCAATATGTGCTGGTGGGCGAAATGCTTCAAAAGTGGCTTTGGAAGGGGAATGAGCCAGCTGAATCATGTTCCGTATGCCTAAATGCCTACCCCAAGCCACTTTGCTGCTGCCCGCCGTACCATCGGCGTGTCATCTGAGCCCAAAGCAGCGAATCCTTTACGAAGTTCATCTTGGACTGTTGACGATACGTTAGGATATACTGCCGCGTAGAGAGCGGCGGAAGATGTCCGCGATGTAAACCATTCTCCATGGGAAAGACGCCGCAACAAAGGAATGTAATGCTCCTCGATCTGGGCTGGGGAAAGAACTGCAGATATTTTAGAGATAGACTCCGCTGCCTATGAAACATGGTGAAAATGCAACCAGATCTGGGAGAGTCAAGCACGAACCTTGTCGCGCACAAGAGTCTCTTCCACAGCTGAAAGATGTTCCAGAGGACCAAGAAGTAGGTGGGCATACTCCTTGCCACCTATATATTCCTCAAAGTTCTTCCCTAACTCTTCGGCAAGTGCAAGGAGCACCTCATCTTCGTCATCAACGGAGTCTTGGAGAAAAGGTATCAGTTCGTTCCGCCCCCGCTCAGGTCCCAATGCCAGAGCAATAGTTGGGACGCTGTGGATTGCGTTGAGACGGAGTTGCACATCGTCTGATTTTAGCTCATCCATAAGGATGGCAATCGGGGTGATCTGAGAAACATGAAAGGACGCGTGCGTAGTTACGAAGAGGATAACGTACGTCTTCAAGGGGAAATGAAGACTCCATCATGTTATTCATACTATGGGTGGCGATGAAAGGTGTGAGGTGAAGGCTTGCTAACTGCCTCCAAGGTTGACTTCAAAGGCGCGATATCAACCACGTGCTCACAAGCAAGGTCAACACTTTATTGTATACATTGCTAGACTAGATGCCACTGACTGAATGTCTTCACGAAGAAGACGAAACAAAAAATTGTGCGGATCACGACAGACTCGAAAGTCATGTGCAGAATGCATACCCGAAGGACATGCATTCATCAGAGCAAAAAGCTCCTGCCGCTTCCCAGCTTAATAGGCTAGGAAAGAAGCATATGCCCATCTTATCGACCATATTATCATCGTAAACCATGTCCATTAAACATCACATCGTAGCTGTGCTTTGTTTCGCTCGCTTGTTTCATCATGGGACTGCAGCATGCGGTAAAGGGTCATCAACGTTTCTAGTCATGAGCCAAAACCAAATCTTGGTACGCGTTACTTCGTGCTGTGGCTTTTCTCTTCCAGTCGTAGACAATGATCTTATGTCCATAATTGCCCCGTGGCTTGACGCGACGCCTTGCGAGAAAGAGCGATACCGATAAACCTGACAAAATCAGGTTCTCGTATATCGCACGCGACCATCATCCACAGGGCTCCATTTACTTTATATCAATCATCTTAACATCATATCGATGTTCGCGTCGCGAGACTTCGTCCAATAAAAGTGGAATCAGCAACAATGACCTATCTTGGCCGGCGGCACGCGGATGCCTTGCCACGCAAATGCGCGGAGGATTACGAAGAGGTGGCCTGGTTACAGGCTACTCTCGTATTTCCACTTTCAAGGCATCGGGCGGTATAAATAGACATTGAAGCGAAACCAGGTGTGTATCATCATGCCATATCTTTCTATCGTGGAGGGGGGGTAATCGTACGCGGCCAATTGCATGAAACCTGTCAAGAGTGAGCCGCTTATAACACGTTTCATGCCTGCCTGAATTGGTGCTCGACGCAAATATGCGAATGGATCCGATAAGCATGAGCCCTCGTAATCCATGTTCGAGCCCAATATTTACTTTTTTGGGGAAAAGGATGCAGACGACATTACGGTCTTAGAAGGGGATGGAACAAAACGGAGTGAGTCAGGCTCATGCTTTATAGTTTCCGTATCATGTGACCGTGAGAAATAGTCTTTTATCAAAGACAGCTAATTGGCTTATCATTATCTCTCTAATGCCTGTCGAACATCTCGGTGAAAGAGTCATCTTAAAGCACCCCAAGGTATTTATGTTTCAAAGTCAAATAACGGCATATAGAGAAGATGTATAGGGATCCTCCGCCGATATATTGTTATATGGAGCAACCGTGATCTCTTGGAAATCGGGAGGCAATCAGAACGCTGTACCCGTTGAGCGCCTTTTTGTATCATCCAAAGCTAAACTCGATGGCTCGAAGCCTGTACGAGGTGGAATTCCCGTTGTGTTCCCATGTTTTGGAGCTCCGACCCACCCGGAACACCTGCAACTGGGTCAACACGGTTTTGCCAGAAGCGAAGTATGGGAGTGGGCTGGCACCACTTTGGATAATGAATCTGTTGTTTCGGTCCAGTTCTGTATGCAGGAATTTTGCTCATGAACATGAAAACTACTGATGAAGATCGTTAGCACTTGCTCCAACCTCCCGTATTCAGTCCATTTATGAGCGCCCATTCCGTCTCAGCTATACCGTTACACTGGCCGAGCACCAACTAAGTACAGATCTACACGTGGAGAACGCTTCATCAGACGACATGGAATTTCAGGCGCTCCTTCATAACTATATTCTTGCACCTTCCAATGAGGTTTCCATTGTACCATTGCAACATTTGACATACTATGACAAAGTTGACACGACGGCCGACGGGCAACCAAAGCAAAAGACTGAGCCTAGACCAGCCGTTGAAATTAGAAACACTACGGACTCGGTGTACGAGAACGCTCCGCAGGACTATACGATCAAGTGGGGAGGCGGCGGAATCAGGATCAAGTCCACCAACCTAAAGGATGTTGTCATTTGGAACCCTCAGGAGGAAGGTAGGAAAATGGCCGACATGGAAGAAGGCGGATGGTACAACCAGCCTTTTGTTCCTGTCCCCGGCTCATGTGCGGTCATAGGTCAAAATACGTTTGCGTTGAGCCAGGGTTTGTTAGGGGCTTCGTGAAGCTGCCGCCGAACGCCCAGTGGATTGGCCAGCAAAGTCTGACCGTTATTGTCGACTAAAGGGGGCGTCCGACTCGAGTGATACATACTCAGTCTTAGTGTACGTAAGGGCTTTCAATAGAAGTAGTGACTCATGGCCGCGGGAAAGCAAAAGTATGTGAAACATCAACGCAACGGCGTTAATTGTTTCTCAAGCCTCAGGCATTAAGCCATGACATCCTTGAACACTTCCAACGAACCCCAATTACGCGTTCAGATAAATCAAATAGATTATACTGTGGAGCCACCGGGAGAACTGGACAATACGCGACTCCCCCGAGCTCCAGTTGTCAGAATATTCGGCGCTTCGTCCCTCGGAAAGACTGCTTGCGTTCATATACATCAAGTCTATCCCTATTTCTATGTCGAATATCCGGGAGAGCTGGACCCTATTCATGGTACGCACGTCGACCACCAAGCTTGCCTTGCTATTACGTCTTAATGGCCAAAAATAGTCAAACGCTACACCACAACTTTAGCAAATTCCTTGAATCATGCCATTGCTCTGTCCTTCAAGCGCAACCCCGACTCGCCTCGGTCTCAATACGTTCGCGCCATTTTGCTGGTTAAAGGAATCCACTTTTATGGATTCCATTCAACATACTCGCCCTTCCTCAAGATTTACCTCGCCGACCCTTCGGTAGTTAGTCGCGCTGTTGCCATCTTGCAATCAGGAACAGTCATGGCGACACCCTTCCGCGTCTTTGAAAGCCATCTCAGTTTTCTGCTGCAATTCATGTGCGACTTCAATCTTTATGGCTGTGGGTGGATTGATCTGGGCGAAGTCTACCTACGTGGTATTGAACAGCTTCTGGACAACGAAGAGTCATCTGTAAACGCTGATTTCAAACCTTCTCCATACTATTGCCAGTCCCGACTACCTCTTGAAGTTGATGTAATTGCACCGCATATACTCAATAGAAACCAGCTTCACATGCGAGGTATACACCATAAGCTTGAAATACCGGAGCCCCAACTTTCAACGGAACCGCTAATCTCTAGCGTTCGTGAGCTATGGGAAGATGAACGCAGGCGCAGGTCAGCACAAGGCTTAAACCCTTCTCCTGATATGCCGCTGGACCCCAGCGAAGCCTCGAGGAAACCGGGTGGTGGTTGGTTTGCGGAACAACGATGGTGGGAAGAGTTACATGAAAGGATTCGCCGCGAACAAGAGGTTGTGCCTGCTGACGATTCCTCTTCGCAAGAGTGGAAGAAATGGACTATGTCCACTTTTGAGAGCATTGAAGCTCTTTGGGACCGTGAGTATAGAACTTGGAAACCTGGGCATGGCTATCACCCCCACCAAAGTGGAGAGGGGCTTCACGTTATGTCAGTGCCGGCGAGCAGCGATCCAGACGTTGACGTGCAAGTTGATGCAGATCTGCTTTCGAGTCAGGAAATGGTACATGTGCTTCGGGCGACGGAGGAAGAAAGAGGAGATGATGGTGATGTTAATGAAATTCCAGATGATTTCCATGACGAGATCGAGGAACTAGCTACTGACGGTGAACAGGAAATTCCTCAACGCGGAAAGAGGTTCGTCACTGAGTAATTTCCAAGCAACTACTGATGTTAGAACAGTCCTGATAACCCGTTTCTGGCTGATGCTTCGGATGATGTTGATTTTACTTTACCAGAGTATGTCTTCTTCGATGGATTTACAGTGGATCCGCACCTTGACGTGAAAGCAGCCTTCAAAGCATCGATTTCGAGGCAGAGACGTGAGTAGCTTCTGTTGTTAGAGGTACGGCATTGAAAGAAAAGCTTAGTGAACCACCCTACGGGGAAATTCAATCTCACGGAAAGCCAACGTGAGTTCCTCTCAATCTGGAGTTCGCGTAGTATTAAGACTAAGCAGATCAAATTTTGCGATGCCTATGCGCCGACGAGCGGAGCATGCCTACTCAACGGCTACTAGTACCGAGCTACGGGACTGCTCATCCTCTCGTGGGACCTTCACGCCGTCTGATTTGGAGGGCAGGCCAGTTAAGCGACGCAAAATTGACAAACTACGAACGCCTGACTATGTTTCGACGCCGTCAACACCTATCCCCTGTACCCCTGATGTTGGCACGACAATCCAATCTTTCGGCCACCATTCGCATATGGCCGCCGCCGCCAGTGGCTTGAACCAATATGAATATAAACTTCCTCCGCCCACCACCTCTGACCTCTGCGAAAGCCTCGACTCATACGACTTGCCCCAGAAGATATATCGCCAGCCGTATTATTCGCGTAATGCTGATGTACCGAGAAAGACTCGTGTATACGGTGGCATGCAATTTCGCTTGAAAAGTGATCAGGGTATCGCTGATTTGGAGGACTGGAAAAGTACGTCCCACAGTGGGGAGGCGGGCGATCTAGTAACTCCTGCCCATATTTTCCGATTGGGGAGTCTGGATGGATGGGAATATGCGAGTTGTCCTCCCAGTGTCAGACAAACGAAGAAATGGCTTCAATATCACCATAGATTCCATTCCGCCCCCGTGCCACGTCAACGCTCGCAGGCAGGTGTTCCAGTTGCAGGCACAGGCAGTTTTCTGAGAACTAGATTAGATCGAGGGACCCACGATCAAAGATGTTTCCGGGATGAAAACTCCCTCCAATGGAAATATCAGAGAGACCCAGGCCATGACAATTCTGTCTTTAGAAGTGTTCGGTAAGTTCAGTCTGCTAACTCAGGAGCTCGAGCTAAGCTTGTAATAGTACCTAGTGACGATGGCAGGGCACCTGACAATCAGAGGGATGAGATTGTCGCAGCCTTTTACGCATTCCAGAAAGATGAATCAGAACCTGTGCGCAGTGGAATCATCGCCACGGAGTCGGCGCGACTAAATAAGAATCGGGTTCGGCCCACGCCAATCGAGGAAGTACCGAGTGAGCTCGACTTACTAAATACGTTGATTGATGTTGTAATTGGCTTTGATCCTGATATCCTAACCGGATGGGAGGTTCAAAAGGACTCTTGGGGCTATTGTAACGCAAGGGCTATGCACTACGGTCTGTTCTCGGAATTTAATTCGATGCCGAGAGTTGACGAGATCAGGTTACGAATTGACAGAACTAGTCTCCCGGGCCCCCTCGGGCCGGGAGGCGAACGATCATAACCAGTGGGAACTAAGGCATACATCAACCGTCAAAGTTACTGGGCGTCATGTCCTTAATGGATGGAGAATACTACGCTCTGAACAGAACTTGCACAGCTATACTCTTGAGAATGTTGCATTTCATGTTCTTCGAAAGAGGTGATCAAGGTCATCTGAACTGTTGATTAACGGCTCACACGGTAGATCATTAGAGTTCCCCACTTCAGCCAGTCAACCCTAACAAAGTGGCATCGTGACATGGCGCCAGTGCACTTGGCAACAATTCTGTGGTACTTTTCCAGTAGGACAACCATGACACTAGACATATTGAACAAGATGGAGATCATCAGTAAAACAGCGTATGTTTACATGCACTCTCATGCCAGCAATCATCGATTCATACGTCTCTCAGAGAGTTTGCTCGCGTTTTCGGTGTGGACTTCTTCTCTGTCATTAGCCGGGGTTCGCAATTTAAAGTGGAATCCTTCATGCTGCGCATCGCAAAACCCGAGAATTACGTCCTCCTTTCACCCAGCAAGAGCGATGTGAGATGCAATATTTGCCGCAATGTTCCATCCCTAATCCTCTTCAGGTTGGAAAGCAAAACGCAGCTGAATGCATGCCCCTAATCATGGAACCCACGTCGGCGTTCTATGCTAGTCCTCTTTTGGTACTCGACTTTCAGTCATTATATCCCTCAGTCATGATTGCGTACAATTATTGTTACTCCACATGCCTCGGCCGTGTGAGAAAGTACAAGGGAAGGAATAAGTTCGGTGTTGTCGACTTGGATCAACCAGCCGGCATTCTTAGCTTGCTAAAAGAACACATACACAGTACGCCGATACGCCTCCTGACCTTGGCCCAAGAGCTGATTGCCTTGCTTTTAGTTGCGCCAAATGGCGTCATGTACGTCAAGCCTACAGTGCGCAAGGGGCTATTGAGGCGAATGCTAACTGAGCTATTGGAAACGAGGGTGATGGTGAAACATGCAATGAAATCAGCAAAAGATAATAAGGTGATTGTACCACCATTAACCGATAGCTAAGCTCATGTTAGGTCACAAGTCCCTTCTGAGGGTCCTTGACGCAAGGCAGCTAGGCCTCAAGTATATCAGCAATGTGACCTATGGCTATACCAGTGCAACGTATTCTGGTAGGATGCCTGCAGTTGAGATTGCCGATAGCATCGTGCAGAGCGGCCGGGAAACCCTAGAAAAGGTGAGTTCCAAATAACATCCGCGAGACTTGGACTAAAACAAGCGTGACAGGCTATTTCGGTTATCAATTCCACCAAAAAGTGGGGAGCCCAAGTGGGTCGCTTCGATATGCAATATGAAGTGAGCAATAGTAATGAACTCTAGGTGGTGTATGGCGACACCGATAGTGTTTTTGTGTTCGTATATGTCTTTTATTTCGCCGTTTTACAAACTCAGCACTTGTAGGCATTTGCCAGGAAAGACAAGGGAACAGGCGTTTCGCATAGGTACCGATATAGCAGATACCATTACGGCCCTTAATCCTAGTCCAATCAAGCTCAAATTTGAAAAGGTGATATAGTGCTCCTACTCTTTGCCTGCACCCAGTTGATCGTTGGTCGTTGAGCAAATAGGTTTATCATCCATGTGTTCTGATGGCAAAAAAGCGATATGTTGGTTTTAAATACGAAAGTCCTGACCAAATTGAGCCCGCCTTCGATGCCAAGGGCATCGAGACAGTAAGGCGAGATGGCGTTCTCGCTCAGCAAAAAATGACTGAAAAATGCCTCAAGTAATTCTACTCGAGATAGTGGGCCATGCATTCTAATGGAGAAGTAGGATTCTTTTTCGCTCCCAGGACTTGAGCGAGATAAAATCGTACTGTTATCGGTCTTGGACCAAGCTCATGGAGGACAGAGCCTCCATCCAAGACTTCATCTTTCACAAGGAAGTGAAGATGGGAACGTATAGGTTTGAATCCCAGATCTGTCTCTCAAGCGCGATGCTTACATCAACCTAGTGACAAAGGTTTACCTCCTCCCGGTGTCGTTGTAGCTGTTAGGCGGATGCTACTCGATCCTGGCAATGAGCCTCAATACGGAGAACGCGTGCCATATGTCATTGTCACGGGACCACCAGGGTCCAGACTAGTTGACAGAGCGATGGATCCACTGGAGTTCATGCAGGATAGGTACCAGCCATTATCCCCGCACGATACTTTCTGACCTTCTCGAAAGTCGGTTACGGTTAGATGCTACTTATTACATCACCAGAGTGCTTATCCCACCCCTGGAGCGGATACTCAATCTTGTGGGCGTTGACGTGCGGCAGTGGTTTAATGAAATGCCAAAACCATCGCAAGTTGATCCAACGATGTCCCCGAGAAAATCTTTGAAGCTCAAGATCGATTCTCCCAGCAGGCCGAGACTCAATGACCATTTCTTCAGCGCTCGGTGCCTCACCTGTTTTGGCCCAGCATCTCAAAAGGGTAAGCAAGGAAGAACATGTCTAGAACTGGCTTTGACCCAACATTAGGTCTATGCGATGAATGTCGCTCAACACCGCAAGAAACGAGTGTGAAACTAGGATACCGCATGCGATCGACAACCGACAGGCTTCTCAGTTCACATCTTGTTTGCAGCTCATGCACCATGTCCGCGCCTAGTGAACCGGCCGAGTGTGACTCGCTTGATTGCGCTTGGTTTTTCGCTAGGAAGAAGGCCGAAAGGCAGGCACAATTTTTACCGACCACCGAAGAGTCCTACCGGGGCTCAGGGGTTCAACCCCCTGTGTTATACATCATCGATGATGACTCTGATTAATCACGCCACTGTAGGCACGGATGTAGTACCGCATTTACCAAATTTATGGAAGCTGTTTGTATAATTATGATTATCCAATGACAGATTACACCTGATACGCCCCGGGGGGGACAGGTTGCGACGCGCGATTAGCTGGGTTGGCAATGGACTTGGCATTGTTTGTGCTTGGAGGTCTTTCATCATCAACAGGCTGATATCCATCCCTTTCACTCGTGGCGAGCCCACCAGGCATCGACCAAACTATGAGGTTGTTTAGTTTTCTAGGCCAAACCAATGTATCAGACTTGTACCTGTTGCTCCCGCCGAGTCAAAGTGGCTAAGGCCAAAATGGCCATGCCGTTCGCTAAGGACGCTTGCGAAGACGAAAAATGTAGGTATCTGCCTCGGATTTCAGCGCATATATTGCAAGCAGTTCCTCGATTATTTACCTTGAGAAGCATCAGAATTATGGTCAGGAATTTGATGAAACTGCTTTGTTCGTTCTTGATCATCCACAGGACGTCAAAAAGCGCCGATAAGCCGAGTAGAAAGGTGAACTAAACACGAAAAGTTAGCAATAATCCCTTCGAGTCGGGCCAAAACGTACAGTCTGCAAAGATCGAATAGCTTCAACATTCTCTTGCAGATATGTGCCGAATAGAAAGAGCGGTAAATTATATGGTGGAGCAGTGAACAAACTGAGCCCAAAGGATAGTAGCTGTACAAAACTCGTCAAGGTCACAGAAACGAGGACGGTTGGATGACAATCACTGTATTCACGACGACGAGTTTCGAAGCGTCGAGCCGTTGAATGAGATCCATGCTGCGGCGCCCTGAGGTCCAGGAAGCTGAGGGCCGTGACTTGTGTGACAAACATGATCGGTTTCAATACTGCTGAACCTGCTGATACTGTCGAATTTTGCCCGCATCCTGAGGCTTCCGATATCTTTGTATGCGGAACGTACAAGCTAAATGAGAAAACGGAGTTGGATATGGGGGTGTCGGACTTAGCCCCTGCCCCACTCAGGCAAGGTCGCTGTCTCGTTTTCTGTGTTGACCGGGATCAAGAGACAGATACACCAAGTTTGTCAGTCGATATTCTGCTCACGACGAGATTGCGATTCACGATGTTCACAAGCCAACAAATACAGTCGATTGATTTTGCCGCCATTCTTGATATGAAATGGTCAGTCTTACAATTCACGTCCCGGATTAAGGGACAGACGACAAGGCACAAGGCATCATACTGTCCCTTCCGCGAATCCGATTCTTGGAGTCGCTGATTCAGAGGGAAATATCAATACCTTGCAATGGCATCTGCACGAGGTTTGGGTACTCTCTGATTATCCTGGCCAACTCAAATATATCATCGACGTCAGCGTACTTTGAAAAGGCTAGACTCGGTCTCCTGCGCTAGTGGGGGCACGCTTTGTCTCTCGTTGGACTGGTCCAATAGAAGAACAAGTCAGACGTATGCCTCTCCCAGCGTCCAGGGTTTTATTATTGGCTTACGCTCGCCTAGTAACCCTGGATCTCTCGTCACCTCACTTTCAAATGGCTACCTTTGTATCTTGCGAAGAGAAAGCTATGGTGGTCTACTAAAGACAGATGAATGGCTGGCTCATGATCACGAACCGTGGATTGCTGCATGGGACTACTGGGAAACCAGTACCATATATTCTGGTCAGTTATCTGAACCTCCTCTTGACAGTAGTGACATTACGCCTTAAAGGTGGTGATGATTTGGCGCTCAAGTTTTGGGATGTAAGACAGGACTTGACTCGGCCCTTCTTCGTAAACAGACGGTATGACCCACGTACTGCACACCATTGACGATTGGGGTCCCACAACTTTGCAGCTTTAAAGCTGGGGTGACCGCGATTCAGAGCCACCCGTACATTGAACATTTGGTCGCCGTTGGCAGGTGGGTTATCTGGTTAAGCGAGCGCATCTCACTTTAATAGACACATTCCCCAGCTATGACAGCACAGTATACTTATTTGATAGGCGCAAAGCATCGGTTGCATTGTCAGACGTGCCTGTGGGCGGGGGAGTATGGCGTGTTAAATGGAACCCTCATGAGAATCGCAGGGAAGACTTACTGGCTGCTTGCATGCATGATGGCTTCAAGGTTATCCGTTTTGAAAGTGGGATGAACAGTGGACAAGTCGTGCAACGGTTTGACGCTCACGAGTCGCTTGCTTATGGGGTGGATTGGTCATTTGAACTTCCAGCAAAGGATGGTAAACAAACAGTAGGGAGTTGTTCCTTCTACGATCATCTACTGCATGTCTGGAAGGCCTGAAGAATTAGTCCAATACCAACTAATAGGGTGTATCACATAGGGCAGGATTTACATGTTGTTCGTGACGTCTAGTCTATCTACCTTGTCCTCTGCCGCAACGACACTTGACGTTGATGATACCCCAGAACCCCGGCGCCTACGCTTCCAAAACTTAGGGCCGTTCATAATAAATGTTAGCGTCCAGCGTGATAAGCCTCGTAATGTATCGAGACGATGAGTACCAGCAGTCAGAAGGATAGACAATGATACTATGAAAGCCATTCTAACACACGTATATACGACGTTAGAAAGTTGTTGAGGGGTTAAAATAGTTAATCCCTTACCGTTCTACCATATATCGTACGCCGTTGCTTCTTTGTACCCATGAACCTGGTAAGCAAGTCTTCAAAGCCTTCGGTAAAACATATAAAGACATTTCGCCTCTTCTACGTCCGTTTTCTACCCAGATGCTGTTTCCACATACAAGTGAACCAGCCAGCAGGCATCCGTATGGGCCGTCCCAAAAATCATGCGAAATCCATGAAAATACTCTTGCAAGTACCAACGTACGGGTGAAACACACAGCGTACCAGTATGACGCCACGAACGTTGACAGAAAGGCGGCGCTTCGTAGCGCCGCTGAGAGTGTAGACAGAAGGTGGTGTGGGCGTAAGAAGCTCTCAGGTCGGGTCAGGAGAACGGGTATGAAATGTGCCTAGCATGGGGTGAGTTAATGTTGCTGAGGTTATGTGCGAGGATTTAAGATTTACCGGCAAATAAAGGGCGACAGCCTCGATAAAGGCTGTCACTCCCCTAAGAAATGCATTGGCCGTACAGCTAGAAGACAGACCAAAAGTGTGACCAACACGTCCGTGTACTATCTCGCATGGAAGTCCTCCGACATTAGGCCGACTCTTGACTCCGAGAACCTGCCACGCGGTATTGGCTGAGTCGCCTCCGTATGGCGGCAGTCGGAGCGGATCCCCCCACTCCTTTGGACGACCTAAGTCCGCAGTATATGACATTAACAAACCGCGATGGTTGGATGAACCTTGCAAATATGACCACTCTCCGGAACGAAGAAGATTCAGAATGTGTAAGAGGCGTTTATCGAGATTGGCGAGAGTGCCTATCCATTTTACATAGGAGCGGGGTAGCCTATAAGAGCATTTGAGTGTTTCCGATGCTTTTACAACAGACAAGATGTCGTACCTCCGAGGTTCATAGAAAAAGCACCACATAATCCTTCACAGCAGTGCGTCAGATAGTGCAGCTTCAATGAGAGAAATACTCGTGCCTCGCGCTGCACGCCCAAAACACGAAGGCGTCAATTCTAGAGGCGAGGTATTTTCGGCGGTCAACGTTCTCGCTCTCGTTCTCAGAGCGCACTATATTTTCTCGCGAAGGCGATTGGGTCCTTTCCAGGTAACGGGACGAGGACCCTGGCAACCTGGTTTCTACACACTTTGAGATTACATACTGTAGTAGCACATCCATCGCCCTCACAGAGAGCAAGATTGTCAAATCAAGTGTTGGGGAGGGATTATTCTTTGATCTTCCCGGTGTCTTCAAGTGCCGGGATCGTTGTTGACGTTCCCTAGCTGACCGCAGAAGGATGAAAGCAGCCGTGGATGAGAAGAGGTTCGAGATGAAGGTCACTTGCTCTTGTGAGAGTATGCAGCACTCAAACCCTGCACGCAGAAGGTTGCGTAAACGCGAAAGTGCTGCGTTGTTTCCAGCCAATAACACGCCTAATAGATGTCGTGTCGCTGCGCCTCCTCCGACGGCTAAGGTCATGGCAGACGCGAATCCGTCATAGGACAGTTCCCTTTTGAAGCTGCGTATGAGTGATGCTAGATTTGTGCGTGATAGTGATCTGCTCGAGATGAGGGTGACAATGAAGGATGCAAGGGATGGGCCGAGAGAAAAGGAGAGGGCCAAGGCATAGGTGCGGAGAGCGATTTGGACAGGCGGTGAGTTGTCTGCGAGACGACAGGGTATATTCATGGTAAGCGGCTTTAGTTCAATCACATGCAGAAAATACATTTCTAAGTTAGGCCCTCCTTAGCGTGTGACAATCGGTCCGATAATGCCTCTGAATAACTCCAGAAATCAACCTCCTTCAGTGCCCCGTCGACGTTCGTGACAGCCAATACACCGGTCCGCACAACGAGGTCAAGCCACTGTGCACGGGAATCGGGGAAAATGAACAACTGAAGAACATCTTGGAACTGTGCTGTGTAAGTAACAAGCTAGGGTAGCAACATCTAGCAAGCTTACATGGCGTTGCAAAACGGGTGTAATATACTCCTTTTTTGGAGGAGAGGTGACTTGAGTTATGGCCTCGGCCAAGCAGGCGACTTCTCCATTGTCGGTCGTCGCCTCTGTGCCCTTTCCCTTCGTCCACGATGGTTCCAACCATGCATACCAGAGCTCTAATATGTGGCCGTCAAGATCTAATTTTTTCATGAGCGCATGACAACGATTCCAGTCATCTTCAGAGTCCCGTCCTCGCCATGTATTATCGGCATCGAGGTCCGGGTCGTCATCCGAGTATTGATGACCGGGAGAAGCGTCCGGCGTCATTCGGCCAAGTTCATGTTCAACGTGCCCTTTTCCCGGTCTCATCATTAACCGAATCCAGCGTCGTCGCCTGACCCATGCGCCAGCACTCCAAGGCCCAATTTCAGCACGCCAATGGTGCCTACGGAACAGCCAATTATATTCAAAACCGTCATACTGGACTTCGCCAGTATCAGAACGCATGTCAATCATCCACATTTTCGATACCCAACGCCATGTACCATCTGGAGGTTGATAATCATCAAGAGACATAAAGGGTTGTTTGGAACGTTTCAGTGATGCCGAAGGTAGCGTAAAGGGGGCAGGATCCATCGGAAGCAGTGAACGGTGAGAATAGCATGGCGCAGAAAATATAGTTATCCTACTGCAATGAGAATGTTGCCATCGCTTGTGAGGTGAAGAGGTACAAACCCCCGTTGGTTTTCGTACAACACTGCCCATGCAAACCTGTCTTGGGAGTCATCCTCATCTGATACCGGCTCAACCAGTATGATAGGTTGAATGTCCGGCGCTTTTAGTTCGTCCTCATTAAGGGGTATGTCGACTTCCCGGTGTTCATCTACGCCGGGGACGTGGCGCTGGTTGCGAAGGGAAGAAAGAAGGCGATTAAGCCAAGACTTCCGAGTAAGTTTCTGTCGAGCAGGCTCTCCTTCTTCTGGGGGTAAACATCTTGGAAAAGGTGGGTATTCGAACGAGTAGGCTTTGGAGGACATCAGAACACGTGTGCCACCGAATTCACGCACGTCATGTATTCCCTCCTCAGGCGGCCTGCCATTGCCCAAATCGTTCGACGGCGGCTGAGTGCCAATCTTCCCCAATCCTATGCGACACAACAACAAAGACCTACCTTGACACGAACATGCCCTTCATGCCATCAACCACTGCCATCCTCGTTACCGGCATGTACCCGTTGTTGGAGCATTTTTCCTGTGCCGTCCGAAGTCACTCATCATGATATTTTCGACCTTCCTTACGAGCCAAATCCCTTTTCTGTCAATGTACAGCTTCTCAAGAAAAGATTTCTAGAGGCCCAGACCGTTTGTCATCCTGACGCGTGGTCCACAAGGGGTCCCGTGAGTTACGTGAGCCTTAAAGAAACCGCATACATCTGACCTCTCCTCCCTTTGATCGTGTAAAGCATAAACAAGATATTGCCCAGAGTCTCTCAGCAAGCTTGAATGGAGCATATCAAACCCTACTTAATCCATTGTCTCGGGCAGAATACCTTCTAGAGCTTAACCAATTGCCAGTATCTGAAACTGACCAAATAAACGACATAGAACTTGTATCAGGAATTATGGAAGCCAGAGAGGCAATCGAAGAAGGCAATGACAAGGATGAGATTTTGGCATTGGCTGACGGGAACAAAGGTGTGCCTTGAATCCTCTATCTGCACAAAACCCAACGTTTCGCAGCGCAAATTAGAGAAACAGTGGATGAAATCGAAAAACTAGCTGGGGAGCGAAACTGGCCAGCAGTCAAAGAAGCTGCTATACGGTTAAGGTATCTAGAAGGGATCCAGAGGGCTGCCAAGAAGTGGATGGACAACAATATGTAATTTACTAGATTAAGTAGCATCCCCACGCTTGTCCCAGTACGCCCAACATGGCTACAAGCATGCGTGGTCTGACACAAGTAAGCAGACTTGAACTACCCCTCGAATCTCCCTTGTCTTATTTATTTCCGAGTTCATCGCGGATATTCGGGGTGCCCGCGTCCGCGAACTGGAGGAAAAGCGTATCAATAAAGAGATGGCAAATATACGAAAGAAATTTAAGGGTACTACATACTTTACGATTCATAATAGTCTGACGATTCACGTCTCATAACGCGCCTAACAGACGGAAACCTGGATGGGTACCAGAAAAAGAAGTATGTAAACATATATTCAAGTTATGCCGCTTCCAATCCTTGGACGCTTTTCCTTCCAGATATGTTGCAAAGATCATTTTCACTTATATCCTGGGATACAAGGTCGATATCGGTCATATGGAGGCAGTAAATCTAATCGCGAGTTCAAAATACAGCGAAAAACAAATAGTGGGTCAATC
>KI546394.1:54645-97944 GCA_000497225.1 Amanita jacksonii TRTC168611
TGTCCAAGGGTTACCTTGCAGTAACTTTACTCATGCACGAAAATTCCGACTTCCTTCGTTTGGTCGTTAATTCTATACGGAAGGACCTTGACTCAAATCATGAAATTGACAATTGCCTTGCCTTGCATGCCATCGCTAATGTCGGCGGGAGTGAAATGGCGGAGACTCTATCGGAGGACGTCCACCGCCTTTTGATTTCTCCGTGCGCACACAACTTTTCTGTCATTTTATCACACTGCCTGACTTGCTGTAGAACTTCTCAGAGTTTTGTGAAGAAGAAAGCAGCCTTAACACTGCTCCGGCTCTACCGCAAGCACCCAGAGGTTATACCCGTTGAGGAATGGGCGCTAAGAATCGTCTCTATCATGGACGATCATGATCTTGTAGGTTGAAGGACGTACACTCCGGTATGACTGAATTTCCTTCTTAAGGGCGTAGTTATTTGTGTGGCAACTCTGGTCTTGGTTCTGGCCCAGGACCACCTCCAAGCGTTTTCTGTTTGTTATACGAAAGCCGTAGATCGCTTATATAGGGTATGTGAGTCTAATTACCTTGTTCTTATCTTGTCACTTGAATCCTACTCAGATCGTGATGGAGCATGAATATGCAGCGACCTATGCATATTACAAAGTCCCTTCCCCTTGGCTGCAAATAAAACTTCTTCGACTTCTGCAATACTACCCACCATCAGGTCTGTAATGCGACGTCATATTCGATACGGATTGGTCTCAAGCCATGTCAGAGGATCCCACTATCCGTTCTGTTTTGCACCAAGTTCTTCAGGCGATTATGAATAACTGTGCTGAGCCATCGCGGAACGTTCAACATAACAATGCACAGCATGCGGTCCTTTTCGAAGCCATTAGCTTAGCGATCCACCTCGATACCAATTCCCCGCTTGTTAGTAATGCAGCCGTCCTCCTCGCCCGCTTTATATCCTCTAAAGAAACCAACGTACGCTACCTTGGCCTGGACACCATGGCTCACCTGGCGGCTCGCGCGGATTCGCTTGATCCCATTAAAAAACATCAAACAACCATCATATTGTCACTCAGAGACAAAGATATTTCCGTCCGGCGCAGAGCACTCGACCTTTTGTATAGCATGTGCGACAACGACAACTCGGAAATCATAGTTGGGGAATTGTTGCGTTATCTCAAAGTCGCTGATTACGCCCTCCGGGAAGAGATGGTATTGAAGATCGCCATTCTCACAGAGAAATACGCCAATTCATACAAGTGGTACGTTGATACCATCCTGCAACTCATTAGTGCGGCTGGAGACCATGTTGGAGACGAGGTTTGGTATCGTGTGGTTCAGATAGTAACCAATACAGACAGTTTGCAAGAATATGCCGCGAGGGTAGTTTTGGAGCACTTGAAATCACCATCGACCCACGAAAGTTTGGTTAAAGTTGGTGGTAGGTTCTTTCGGTCTTTATAGGTTGTCTGTG
The DNA here is from genome assembly GCA_000497225.1 of Amanita jacksonii TRTC168611. Classification (NCBI taxonomy): domain Eukaryota; kingdom Fungi; phylum Basidiomycota; class Agaricomycetes; order Agaricales; family Amanitaceae; genus Amanita; species Amanita jacksonii. The sequence continues at coordinate 56,099 of KI546394.1, forward strand.
ACTCATGCATCTTTATCCACATAGGCTACATTCTTGGTGAATACGGCCACCTCGTTGCGAATGAGCCCGGTTATAGTCCGATCGAACAATTCCAGCTGTTGCACTCGAAATCGCAATTTTGCATTGCATCTACGCGGGCGCTTCTTCTAACCACATACATCAAATGGGTCAATGTATTCCCAGAGATCAAATCTCAACTCTTGAACATATTTGAGCGTTACCGCCATGTCCTTGACGCCGACCTGCAGCAACGAGCTTGTGAATATTATGCTCTTGCCTCGAGACCTGAAGAGGACGAATTACTCGCAAATATTTGCGAAGAAATGCCCCCCTTCCCTCCCCGCGTAAGCGCCCTTATCGGTAGACTCAACAAAAAGCACGGGGATACAGAGGACAAACGGACATGGATTCATGGCGGCAAGGAAGCGAACCTGGACCGGCAAGTTACACAAATTAAGATGAAGGATACAAATGGTGATCCGTCGGCAGTTGCAGGTGGACATTCGGAGGATATCATGGCTTCACTAGCGGGATTGGAGATAGCATCTAGTGCTAATAATGCCACCACCACCAACGAAAGGTTGACAACTCAGCTTGCTACAGGTCCCGAGATAGACCAATGGTTTGAGAAGCTGACATACTCTCCTGAGGGTGTCCTGTATGAGGACGTCCAGATTCAGGTTGGCATCAAGTCTCGCTATCAAGGTCACCTTGGTCAGCTCGCTGTCTATGTGGGCAACAAGTTTTCAGCCCCTCTAACTTCCTTCACGACAACGATAAACGTACACGATCCAGAGGCGCTGTCTCTAACATTTGCCAAAATGCCGCAGACTACTATTGCGGCGCGGAGCCAGATACAACTTTTGCTACATGCCGAATGTAAACGCATTTTCAATGTCCCTCCAATTCTGAACATTTCCTTCTTGACGGGCTCGCACCAAACGGTCGCGGTTCGCTTACCAATTGTCGTCACCAAGTTCTTTGAACATGTCAAGCTCGGCCCAGCTGATTTCTTTGAGCGATGGAAGTTGATTGGCGGACCGCCACGAGAAATACAGACGGTTTTTCCCATCGAACTAACTACTACCGGTCAGCTTAACGTTGCGAAGCACAAGCAGGTCATATCTGGTCACGGACTGAACCTTCTTACTGATGTCGATCCAAATCCCAATAATGTTGTTGGCGCTGGCGTTCTACACATGTCAGCGGATGGCAAAGTCGGTTGCTTGTTGAGGCTTGAGCCCAACCGGGAAGCCAAGGTAAGGCAGGGAATCACTTGTGTTGAGCTTAACTGACTTCTTGTTTTAGCTTTGTCGGCTGACTGTACGAAGTACTTCGGAACAGGTAGCTGCGGAAGTGGAAAAACTGCTGCAGAGACCACTGAGGGTTGGTTCGTAGTATGTGTAGCTTGATTCCCTGTTATACATTTTATACCACAAGTACAATACATCTGGGTATATGTATCATACATCAGCACAACTTGTCATCGTCGCAATATACCTTTCAATAGCTTTCTTCTTCGACGCCCAGCGTCGTCTGATATGTCGGCCAAAGGATCCGTGGGCTGGTGATACTCAAACGGCTTCTCTTCTTTGACTAGTGAAGGCACAGAATTAGACGAAGGTAATTTATGGTGTATGAAGTGGCGTTGCAAGCCACCAGAGTTCGGTATTGATTCGTGTTCGGCAAGCCCAGCTACAACAATATGTGAGCGAGCTGTGGTTTCGCTTATGGGTATCACAATTGAGTGTCTCCTGGGAACGTCTTCACGAGCTGTTGAAAGGTATGACTCATCAGTGGCTGGCTGGATTACTCTTTCCGCAGCCTCTTCTTGCACCTCAGCACATCGGAGGCATAAGTCGTTGAGTGCTTTGAAATCTTCGTCGAGACTTTCGAATTTAATAGATTGCGCATGTCTATACACGCTGTTAGCAATGCTTGCAAGATGTCTTGGTACGTCGGAGAAATGGGGGATTGTGGGGATGGATTCTTGTTCCAACGGTGGCATCAGTTTGGTCCGTTCCCGCAGTGTGTTTATGATGCTCTGTCGATCCCGCGAATCCCCGGCTGTCCTTGGACATGCAGGACAGTCGCTGGATACTGCCATAAGATAATCAAACATAGCACCACGGTTCTCCTCAAAAAAATCTTGGGGGTCCCCGGCGCGCACGGCGCTTTCTTTATGTTGTCCCTTTAATCATTGTGAATGGAAGCAAGGATGCGACAGAATTGCGCACTGACTGCGTTGAGATTCGCTAAACTTTGAATCGCTTTGGCAATCTGAATCAAGGTTCGCTTGATAGGAAGACTTGGAATTCCTATCAGCCCTTGAGTAAGGAAGAAGTTGTATGGAAAGTCCAACTTGCTAACCTGGGCATATACCGAACAGGTGTGGATTGAGGATGGCAGGAACGATGAATCTCAGAAAGCAGAATGCTGAGACGCTCTGCCAATGTAAATGGGGGTATTTGTTCTGATTTGCATCATTCATGCGAACGCGCTGCTCAACAAGTTTGCGAATGGCCCCGAATAGCTTCCTTATTTCTCTGTTACTTGATTAATACTTGGGGCAATCTCATTTCACATATTACTCACTCTGGGCACTCGCTACGGACCGAGTATATTTGTGCCCAAACCTCCCTACACCAATCGACAAGTTGCTCGCGCTGTTTTGGATCTACAGTCTTTTCAGACCCCTGGTTGTGGCGATCAGAATCTGGTTCGATTGCAACCCTCTCATCGTATATTTTGCGGATCACTCTCCCGACGCTGGCTTCAAGGAATGCTTTCCCATACCACATCATGCAGATTTCCATTACTTTGGTCAGCGTCGTGTTGCCACGAAAAAGAGTGTCCTGTGCTGCTAAGTAAGAGGCTATCAGATAAATCCTTTTCTCGTGGTCAGCTATGCTCACAAAATGGCGTTCGTTCCATTTCTCGTGCTGCATACTCTATGATTTGATCTATCAGGGTATTCTGCGCAGCCGCAATGGATACCAGGTGTGTAGAAATTGCTGTCAATGAAATTGTTGCAAATTTGAGCCTTTTCTGTAAGTCGGCTATCCAATCGAGAAAATTCCGGGAGTTTAATGTCTAGATTTTGATGAGAGAAGGAAAACGCAGAGCTTGCTAGACATTCTTACGTCGTAGAGGTTGGCGTACGCACTCTGCGGCAATATGATCTCCCTGCAGCTCGTCAGTCTCTTAATAAATCAGATGGTGCAGAATACGAACTGGTCTACGCGGATTTTGAGCTGAAGTTCTCCAGCTTGGGTACTCGTCGCCAGACGGCCTCTGGGATTCTGTAAAACTGGATACCAGCCTTGGTCGATGATACGCGGGAGAACTCTTGGAGTAACCCTCACTGCTCCCAAGAAAATGGGCTTTGGGGACTTCTTTTGCTTCCACACCCGGATTTCTAAGTGATCTGATTCACGGAAAGGAGGCAAATCGTTCAGCTTGATCGTCTCCTGCCATAATGGAGAGATCAGGTTCTTCTTTGGAGTTGTTCGTCCACATAAAACCTCATTGATAAGTACTTCGCATGTCACATATATATCTGTCAGTTCGGCTTCGGGCGGATCGAAGTTTGACGCGCTGTCGTCCGGGCGGGTATCTCCTAGATTTCTTCCTTGTATTACAGTAACCTCGAGCTGCCTCCACATGCGGAATGCACCGCCATCCGGTATATATGTTCTTTGGCCATAAATCTCTGGAACTGCGTAAGATTTGAGAAGAATGGCCCAGGTGCCACAAATATCAGCATTGTCAAACTGAATATACACGGGTTCATTCGTTTCGAAAATTGTTTGTCGTTTGTCACTGTAAAGCACGATTGGTGAATAACATCCGCCTTGCTGTTGAACCCTAACCTACTTTGGGCAATAAATCCCTAAACAGGCCTTTCGAAAGAACAGCGAACTGTCTACCATACGTATATCGGTCTGTTTCAAAAGGTGGGCGAAGATGGTCTGGTAGAGCATTGTCCCCTGGGGTGCCTAAATGAGAAATACAATGCGCAGGATGTGAATAGCGTTCTTACGTCGAGGTAAAGGGAGAAGAGGCATCTTCCCTGTTCTTCTGCAAGCTTGCATGTCACTTCCCTCCATTTCCCGGACCCTGTTGGGCCTTTCGACGACCTTTCTACTGAAAATCAAGGGTCCGCGACGGATGTAGGTCCTGGTGCCATTACCTTTTATTTTTCGACTGTCATCACCAGCTGCGGCTAGGGGAGAATCGCGCTTGTCATTTCTCTTACGGCTCTGAGGCTTTACAACGAAATGGTTCACTCTGCCAGTTCACTAGAGGGTGAGTTGAATGTAAGATGCGAACCTTTTTCAAGGCAGAAGCCGCCTCATTGGAGACAAAGAGGTAAGCCGACACAAGAAACTCTCTTGACGAGGCAGATGATGGAGCGTAATCCCAAAGCACTGACATGCTTATTGATAGTGGCTGTGCTACATACTCTAAAGCAATCCGGTAATTACAGAGCCAGCATGATTACGGCTATCAGCTTATGATAAACATTCAAATTTTGAATCGTTGGTATAATGCGACGTATCGCTCGTCATGACATCGTTGGCATATTGTGACTTCCTCCTGGTGCATACAACTTCAATCCTTTTTGTGTCTGGACCATCACTAGTTAGCAAACGGCTCGCATAAATACTAGAGCACAACTGACAAGGAACCGTTCGCATTCCCATTGGCGGTAACTTTGCCTTTTTTACCGGACGCTTTGTAAGTTTGGATGTAGAAGTTGATGAATAACACCAAGTAGCTGGTCAGGAGACCGCAACCAAATACCGCTGCAGATTCTGTTCCGGCACAGTTACCAATGGTTGGAAGGATATCGGAGTAATGTGCGTGTGCAAAGTGTGAATATGCTTTTCGATAAATTAGTGTTGTGTGGAAGTAAATTCAAATCTCAACTCACTCCCAAAGTATACGGCAAATAAGTCTATGACAAATTGGACAATCTGCATTGTTGTCAAATACTTCTTCCACTAGCAGCGGTGTTAGAGATTTGTGAAATTAATCATGTGGCAACTTACCCAAAATCGTGCTCCGCCAGCAGTTGCATAATAATAGTAGTCTTGGACTTAATTAATGACACGTATTTGATCAAGAGTAATATAGCAACGTACACATGACGACGTGAACGGTGAGGTTGAGAGAGATAACAAGCCAAGACTGCCAAACTGATCAAACCGTGACCTCGTCATAAAGGGCATGAAAAACTTACGATGCTGGTTTTACCATTTAGCTGAGAGAAACACAACAAAGCTGTTGCAGAATGATGGAAGACGTGAAGAAATTCTGGTACAGAAGAGTTAGATGTACACTGATGATGAATTACTGAGGGACTCACGCAGGGGTTTTTTCTTGAATGCAAGGAAGATGGTGTCGATGAGTTCCAGATATTTGAAATAATAATTAATCAAATAATAAAACTCAAGTCGCTTGTGGAGGTTTAGTAAAGACATGAATTCAGAATGAGTATGAACCTACGGGTGTCCAGGATTCCTCGGCGCAGAGTGCATCAAAAAGGCCGCGAGTCCACATTATGGGAATTATCTCCTCCAGCATTAGGATGAGTAACACAAAGCTCCCGGCACTTAGAAATATGTTATGTGCTTGGAAAAGAGCAGTAAGCTTCTGAGGTTGCCTGTCTCTCATGAACGCCTGAACGCCGAAAATGACTACCAGGTAAGAGGCCAAGGAGGTCACGACAGCGGAGGTTGTTGAGAGAGGAGTCTTCCCCGGAACATAAGATGAGTAATGAACGGGAAGGTGTAGAGGAAGGTGCGCCAGGAGGAAATCGGCAAGAGGAGCCATGGAGAGTAAGAAACGCGAGCGAAGTTGGGAAAACGTTCGGCAGAAAAAAAGTGACAGTGCATAACATGTGACTTCTCGGCATGGCATAAGGTGTGGGTGCTAACTATTCAAGATCCGGGATCATAAGTAATTTACATTTTAACCCAGAGCATATCCAAAACAATAAAGCAGCAGCTAGCGTTACATGAATGCAGACCATAAAGCTATGTCATGATGAGACAAGGCGCCACCTGAGAGTCAGCGAACAGGACATTGTCCCTGCTTCTCGTAAGAAAGACGTAAGCAATAGGTGCCGAGGCAAACATTACCTGTCGGGGATGTGGACATTTTTCAAGAGCTCTCGGGCGTTGTTTTGCAACTGCGAACCGCTAAGATTCGGCGGCAATGCCCAGATGAGACAAACGGGGGAGTTTGAAGGAATAAGCGAATACGAAGAGATTATCTATGGAATGTTAATTTACATTCCAGGTCGAAATAGCAAACTGACATCAGCGGCACGAAGCGATTGCATCAGGTCGTGGACGAATAGTAAGAGCCGTGAACGGAGTTCGTGAAGGTCATGAAGGTCCAAGCCTATTCGAAGTCAGTTTAAGTCAGTTTTATTCCTGATAGTTTGCGAAAAGACCAACTTGTGTCGTAGGAGGGGCTCCATGTCGGAACAGTGCAATGAAGGCGGATAGCAGTTCTGCCTGATTGGGAAAGCACTCTAATGACTATAAGTAATGTAAAAAAGATGGCCAGTAAGATACATACTTGGTGAAAGAATCTATGGCCTTGTCCGGAGATCCGAGCTTTGAATAGCGGTCACTATGGTTCGTTGGCCTCAAGGAGAAGCATGATTTACCTCATCCAAACGCAGGTTTGTTTGATTATCGGCAAAGGATAGGACAGTAGATTGGGATTGGGATAGGACAGAGAGCATGGCGGAAGATACGGTCCCTTCGGGTGCAAGCACACGACTTGTGAGCGGGCAAGGTTTATAAACCTGGTCTCATATCACACGGTCTCGGGATGTAACGGAATAGTGATCGAGCATGTTACGGTGGCCCTGGTGAACAGCAGCGTGATTCGATGCTCCTGTGTGGCTGCCGGATCTACATTTATCAAGTCCATCCGTCTTATTGCGACGCCGTGAGCGTGCTGAACGCCAAGTAGACTTGCAAATATGACCGCGAAGATGTACCCGCAAATCATTACCCGGTGGCATTTGTCCTTTAAGTTTTTATAGACCGGAAACACTTAAAAGTGACTGTTGCGGTTCCCTCCATCCCATGTTCATTCTGACATTAGCTGGTAAACAGAGTGACTGGCCTTGGACATCGCACAAGAAGCGAATGCTTATCGACCTATGGCAGAAAAAGAGCGCGAGGTTTTTACGAACCATCAAAGGGTGCGGTATTTGATAAGGGAACATCTGTGGGATAATTTTGAAGAATCTGGAAAGCCATTGCTTCTTCAGGCTCTCACGAGAGTCCGACGCCCATGGCCAAAACCATACTGAAATATGTTCGTACACGGATTTATCCGTCGTGGGAACATTGTGGCTGTACCATTCATCAATGACGTTTGCTCCGTTCCCCGTGTTATGCGCTGCTTCTAACTCTGAACCTCGCAGTCTGCCATCCGCCGTGATTATCAGCTTGTCAAATGTGGTGGCTTGATCCTGGAAAAGAAGTTCTTCAAATTGTCAGTCCCTATCAGTCATCTACTAAGTCATTTTGAACATCTTCCTCAGTTGTTCAATCGGATTCTTGCGCCCTATGTTGAGAATCTCGATCCCAACCAGGTTAACTATGGAATAGGCCAAGGTGCCTTCTATTTTGACTTGGATCTCCCTGTTTTCCCTACCCACATGAATTGATTCCAGGCCAGCTTACGCTCCGCGACTTGCGTTTGAAGAAGGGCGCGTTTGACAAGTTTCAGTTGCCAGTAGATGTTGCTGAAGGTTTGTAATTACCGCTATTCCAGACGATGATTTCTATATAGTAGTAACAAAGGTCGATTGGGAAGGTTCACACTTTCCTTGCACTGGATGAATTTAGGAAACAAACCCGTCGAAATACTGATCGAAGACATCTACCTGCTTGTCTTGCCTTCGCCTCAGACTCCCGTTGACCCCGCCGAGGAGGAAGCTAGGATGCAAGCTGCCAAGGCAGAGCGATTGGAAAATGTGGAATTATTGCAAAGTCGCAGTCAGACGGTTACTCCCTCGGGTAAAACTATCTCCAACATGTTAGCCAAAAATTAATAGTATCCAGAGGACATGCAGTCTCAAGGCTTGTGGCAATCTTTGATAGCGAAGATCATCAATAACGTGCAAATCACATTGAAGAATGTACACGTGCGTTACGAGGATGAACTGAGTGTCCCAGGTGTAAGTCTGAAGTTGCCTCCCTTAGTGCAAGGCTGATGGTTCTGTCATGTAGCATCCTTTTGCGGCTGGCCTAACACTGGCCAACTTTACCACCGTATCAGTGAACGGCCAATGGGAACCAGCATTTATTGAAAGCGTGGGAGGGTCTGTGCACAAAGTGCGTGGTGCGCTGCTTGACGATGCACAGACTCACTGTACACGTAGCTGGCGACGTTACGCTCTCTTGGTCTATATTTCGATACAGATACCACATGCCTTGCAGGATTGCCACCAACAGAAATAGTTCAGCAACTTTCCAAGATGGTAGGCGCTATGTTGCTCCTTGTTCCTATCTGCTCTGAAATATTAGTCAAGATTGACCATAGCGACGGAAAGGTGACTCATCAGTTTATATTGAAACCTGTGTCGGGCGAAGGTCGTGTATGTCCAAATACTATTTCGAGTGTCTCTTCCCTCTTGACTCCCGAGTGCAGATTATTATAAATCAAAAGTCCAGCTCACAGCAACCACGTTATGACACGCATTTAATTTTCGATGAAATCGGCGTCGCTTTGGATAATGACCAGTATCGTGATGTTATCTCGCTGATAGATATGTACCATGTCTATCTTCGACGGCGCCAGGTAATACCGCTAGAACCTTCACACCGAGCATAGCTTACTCCGATCATGAATAGTATCGTAAATTTCAGCCCGGAGAAGACGAATATGCGGCAAATCCTGCTAGGGCAAGATTACGCTTTGCAGTGACAGCAGTTGTAGAAGAAATCAAGGAAAGACAGAGAAAGTGGACTTGGGCCTATTTTGCAGAACGTCGCGACGACAGGAACCGATATATTACTTTGTTCCAACGAAAACTATTAGGCTCTCCGGACGAAAATGTAAGCACGATAGTCACGCCTATACTTGGACTAAAACCAAGTTGTGTAGGAACTTCAAGAAAGGGCCGCCTTGGAGCGGAAACTATCATATGAGGATATGCGCTTCTATCGATCGATTGCGCGTTCACGGCTCAGGAACGACGAGGTGCTGCGGAAAAAATTGGAAGCAGAACGCAACCAGCAGGCACAACAGCAGAGTTGGACAAGTTGGCTTTGGGGTTCAACTTCTTCTCAGGGAGAGACTACGCTCGGAAAGCCTATGACTACCGAACAAAGGAAGGAACTATACGAAATTCTCGACTACGATGAGAAAGCTGCATTAGTCGAATCATTTCAGCTGCCGAGGGACTCTCTAAAAATGCGCCTATCTACACGGCTCCGCAAAGGCTCAATGTCTCTTATATGCGACCCTCATGGCAGACATTCCGAAATCATGTCTGTGATATTCAACTCTTTTGAGGCAAAATTTATGCAGAGGCCTGACAATTTCGAGATTTCACTATCATTAGGAGGATTGAGCGTACATGATGGCACGACTCAGAACTCTTTATATCCCGAAATTGTTAGGGTCAAAGACGAAGTTTCTCTGCCGGTCGAAGACCCAAAATTTGTAGTGTCACAAGGGGATGCTGACTCCGCATTTTTCTTCCTGAAATACGAGAATAATCCTTTGGACGAGAGAGCAGACAATGCCCTTACGGTTTACATGCGGCACATGGAGATCATCTATCACAAAGGATACGTCGAGGCCATCTATAAATTTTTCAAGCCGCCCGCAAGCCAACTTGAATCTGTCGAAGCTTTGCTAGTGAGGGTTCACGATTGTTGGCAATGTTCAGACTGCCTTACAGTGATTTAACAGGATGCGGCGAACCAGACCTTGGAAGGCATTCGAAAAGAAACAAGAGCTGTCCTCGAATATGCGTTGCAGACCCACAAGACTATCGACATCCAGATGGATTTGAATGCCCCTCTTATCATCGTTCCAGAAGTGTACGTTCTTTGACCTATCTTTCATGGTATTGACATTCGATATGGATTTGCAGTACTACGACTCCATCATGCCAACACTTGATTATTGATGCGGGCCATATTGCTGTAGAAAGCAAGTTGGGTGACAAAAAGGAAATCCGCGCCATCCAACAGAAGCGTCAGCAAATCTACAGTGAAGAAGACTATCTAAACTTAGAGTCTTTGATGTATGACATATTCCTACTCAGGTTGGAAGCTGCACAGGTAATATTTTCTATATTTTTTCTCGACATTCTGTAATGATACTGGTCAAAGTTTGTCATAGGTGATAACTTGCAGTCTTGCCGAGATGCTTTGTCGTTTGGCTCCGCTGATTCCCTTCATCTGCTGGAGCGCACTAATATCACACTGCAGGTGCAAAGTTCAATTGTCCCGGAAATTTCTAGATTAGCTCGCTTCAAAGTGTCCGGCGCATTACCCCACCTCAGAATCAACTTCTCTGACTATAAATATAAAGCCTTGATGCGAATTATTGACGTTTCCATACCAATGTTTGACGGTGGGGAATCTGCGCTGCAGCCCCCGATCCAGCCGCTTGCTGGAGGATTTCCATCGGCGCCGAATATGTTTGTGCAAAGGGATGTTGACTACTACACAGATGACAGTAGGGCGGAGAGTACCAACAAAGCAAGGGGGTCTGACGAATCCAGCACCGTGCGTATAGGGCAGCTTACAGGATGAAGTCTCATCGTCATAATAATTTCAGCAGCCCTCAGATTCTCACCAAACCACTTTGGAAATGAATTTCTGTGCCGATGTCTTGAGTGCTACACTGGCTAAAATGGATTCGAAAGCAACGGAGGTTCCCTTAGGTGATGTGACGTTTAGAGGATTCACGTTAAAATTTTCGACCGCAAAGTATGACATGAGAGCTGACCTTAGACTCCGGTATGCAAGTGTCCAATTACCATTATTAGTTCTTACATTCAAGCAGGTCGCTACGCATGACCGTTGGTCAGTTAGGAAAGCAGCCCCTTGACTTTATGTCATCCCCTGAAAACGATAATACCGATGATAAAGGGCTCGTTAATATCCAGTATATTCGGACACAGCAGGGATCACCAGAATTCACGACCTCTTTCGACGGCATCGAACAGCGAGTCAATGTTGAGCTGTCCACCTTCATCTTCCGAGCCTCTCCGGAACCTCTCATAGCGTTATACGACTTTGTTATGTCGGCGTTCGTCTCAAACAGGCAAGAGGTTGCCGCGACTGCAACAAATGCTGACAGGCGGCTCGAGGTTACTGATGGAAATAATGGAAGGATCCAGGTCAACGTGCAGCTCGCAAGTGTTCAAGGCACGCGTGTGCGATGCTTACTGTTATACCCTAAACTGAATTTAGTACAGCATCACTCATTGATGCGACATCCAGCCTGGCGACGCTATCCTTATCCACGGCGAATGTTACAATTCTCCTTCAAGCAACTACGATGAACATCAAAGGCAAGCTTGGCAATCTGAAGATTGTCAATGATGACAAGGACTCTGCTCTGCGTCCCGAGTTTCAACAAATTCTTTCCATAGAGGGTGAAAACTTTGCGGACTTCTCGTACCAAACTTTCGATCCGCTTCAAGGGCCATACCAGCCAGCCAAGTCACTTATGACTCTCAACGCAGCATCAATCAAACTGATTATCCTTGAGGGCCCTCTACGCAATGTTTTTGCATTCTTCTTGCGATTTGCGAGGTTGAAAGGACTTTATGACGCTGCAACACAGGTGGCGGTCCAACAAGCTCCAGAGATTGGGCTTATGAAGTTTGAAGTTTGCATCAAATCACCGATCGTCGTGTTTCCTTCTGACCCGTCTCAATCTCCCAATGTCCTTGTCATGTGTCTGGGAGAAGTCAACGCGACCAACAAGATAGAAGACACGGTTAGCAACATCAAGGCCAACCTCAGCGGGATAGAACTGATTTCGCAACTCCTCTGCGACGGAAACATGTCGACGCTCAAGATCGTTGACAAGATCGATATCAATTCAGATATCGTGCAGTTGGGGCCGATCAACCGTAGCGAAGATACGCAACGGCCTAGCACTCAGGTACGCGATACCTAACGCCCAGTTCTTTGTCATATAACACCGCATTATCATAGGCGACCATTAAAGTATCTGACGTGAAGCTCTATCTCACGCAAACCCAATATCGCCTACTGATAGACCTCATAACATCCATACTCAGAATTTACGACAGCGACACAATTGATACTCAAGTTGAGGGCAGTTCAGCCCAAACACAGAAAAATAGTATCACATTGGAAAGTGCCTCATTGACTTCACTCGAGCCAGAATTGAAAATTATCCCTGGTCAGAGCGCCTGGGCTTCCCTAGATCTAGTCTTGTCTGTAGCCGCTATACGACTGCACCTATACGATGCTGGTGCAACGTCAGAGCGCGTCTTGAAGGAGCACGGTGTAGCGCGCTTTGCCCTACAAGATAATGTGCTGCGGCTCAAGATGCTTTCAAATGGTTCTCTACAGACACAAGTCACTCTTAAATCCTTCACTGTGAGCAATACCAGACCCGGAAACTCGAGGTTCAGGGAGATTATACCCGCCGCACAACATAATAGAAATCAATTCACAATCCTATACACTACCTCCGGGGGGAGCGACGGGTCCGGTCTTGCTGTTCTGACTATCGATTCTCCCAGAATCATATTTGCCATCGATCCCATGATGGCCATTGTGGCCTTTTTCACAAGCTCAGTAACCCCCTCTTCCCCCAGCCAGGGCCCTCCGGCGAACGATTTCATCTATCATCAGACCAACGCGGCTCCTAAGAATGCACTCAATTACCGAGTTGATCTTCATGACGCGTCCATAATTGTTCTTGAGAACGACGCTGATCCCAACTCGCAAGCCATTGAGCTCACCGTCAAACAGATATTGTTCTCCCAACAGGTCTTGTGACATAATCAACCTCCAGTCTGTCGCTTACGTTCATACAGGAGACACTGGCGCTGAGAGTTGATAACTTGGGCATGTCGCTAAGCCGGTTGGGAAGAGCTTCGGAGAAGGTGAAATTCCTGGATGATGTTGATTGCACATTGTCCCTAGATAGCCGGTCCTCCTCGTCTCAACAATGGACAAGCATTGAAATCACTAGCCGGCCTATCATTATCAGAACATCTTATCGAGATATCATGCTGATTACTTCCATTGTCAACAAGGCGCTAGCATCCTATGACGAATCTCAAAAACCGAGGGAAGAAAATATTGCCGACGCCGGGCCGGCACAGCAAGGTGTAAGGGGACCTTCAGACACCATGCTCAAAGGAAAAGCTCGAGTTGCCGTGGTCAAAGAGCAGGTACACCCTTACAAAGCTTACTTAATGAAGCACGGTATTAATCCAGTGCCGCAGCTTAAGTGTTCCATTGATGGTTTCTCCCTCATTTTGATTGGGGATTTACAAGAACAGCCATTATTCCACCTTACGGTTGAGCCATTCATCATAGGTGCACATGACTGGTCGGGAGAGGTGAGCACAATTTCCGGCTGTGAGTGGATCAGAATTCAGCTCCCCTAGTTACGTGCAACCACCTCTCTCGCAAGTCGCATCAATTATTGGAATCTGACCAACTCTCACTGGGAACCCCGTATGCGATTAATCTAAAAACATTGTGTTAGCTAACTATTCGCTTGGAAGTTATCGATCCTTGGACTCTTGCATTTTCGGTACATTCGTCCACTCGCAGCGGGGCTTAATCTCACATTTCCCCAGATTTCAAAGGATGCCGCCTCCGGTAGCATGAATTATTCTCTCACGTCTCGGGAAAGGCTCGACCTCAATCTCAGCGCGACTTTTATCAGCCTTGTGGCCACGACACTGAAGGTGTGGGATAAAGAAGGCGCTCATATGCTCCAGAAGGCTCGCGGCACGTATGCACCCTACCGGATACGTAACTGTTCAGGATATCTAGTGTACATCTGGCCTGACGCTTCAGGGAGTGGTGATATTGACGAGTCATCAGTGACCAAATTGTCAGCCGGTGAAACAATCGAATGGAGGTTTGATGATTGGCGGACTGCCCGCGAGGTAAGCACGGCAACCATGTATACAAGCCCGTACTTATCTCTCTACAGCACGTCTCATCTCTAGTCCAGCACCGCATAGGCCTACGGTTTGACGAGAAGCCCTGGGAGCGACTGCGTAGCATACCCGTCGATAAGGAAGGGGAATATACCTTCCTGCTTCGTCCTCAAGGTTCCAGGTATCCTAACCGGCTTTTGTGCGAGATTCAGGTTGTGGACAACGTGAAAGTTGTGACACTGCGGTCTACCTACAAGATAGAAAACAATACGCTTTACCCCCTAGAATTGACGCTAGTAGATGGCCAGGGTCAACCCCTACATTCTATGGAGAAGCTCGCTCCCGGAGAGGATTATTCACTCCCTATCGATGTCGTGACACAGTGCCGGGTTCAATTACAGCCAGATCGTGAGCGTTGTCTCTATGCCAACGTTTTATGCAGAGGTCAATAATCTCAATAGAGGGGTTTGGCTATCGGTGGTGCCAGGCGATTCGTTGGGAAGATCTCGTCTCGAAGCGAAATTTCACCGTAACATGCAATCATGCTGATAGTAAAGAAGCGCCGTTCCGGATGCAAGCCTCAATTCAGATGGATGGTTATGATCCCGCCAGACGGTTTGTTTTCTTGCAATATCCCAACTTAATCTCTTACGAAGGCGCCACAGTAAATATCCCAAAATGATTCTCAGACTAAGCGCACCGCTTGAGATAGAAAATCTCTTGCCTTATAATGTGGATTACCGCATCTATGACAAGAACACAGATCAGACATGGATGAGTTATCTACGGAAAGGCGGTGCCATGCCTGTTCATTCAGTCGAACTCGGACATCTACTTTTGCTAAGCGTCGTCGTGCAAGATACTGGTGCTGTTTCCCAGTGATTATTTTGAGCCCTTCTGACAATCCATAGTTTTCAAGCCGAGCGATTTCGCCATTATCAATACCGGGGGAAATACCGATTATGATACAGAATATCATCTACCGCTGAAGGATCAACTAGGACGCCAGCTCAAGCTCAGGCTAAATTACATGTACGTAAAACGTGCTTTACAATCGTACGCCTCAGAATGCCATTTCTCTTCAGCCGCCGTTCGGATTCTGGAAGCGCTTTCAAGATACAGATTTACAGCCCTTACATCGTGGTAAACAAAACAGGCTTACCGTTCTGGATCCGGTTGGTTCGCTCAACCAGATCAGGGCACCAGGATGCTGCGGGCGAGCATCGGGCTGGTGGGTAGGTTCTTGAAGTCTTTTCCGGCTCTAATCCCATTTCAATAGATCAACTCTCTAAGCTGACTCCGTTCCGTAAGTATTTCGGAATTACGCGGCCGCATTTCCTGACCTGTGCAGTTCTATCACACTTTTCTGACGACAGCCACGAATTCTCCTTCAGGACCGATGATTCCAATTGGTCCATGGTAGCGTCACTACTTGTGTCGTCTTATTTTGGCTAACTATTCGAAGTTGGTTAGCGTGGATGCACCCTCTGCTGAAGCAGAATTGATCGCTGCTTCCCGAAAGCGCAAAGCTGAGAATTTACACATAGGCTTGTCCTGGGCGGAAGGGCTTGGGAAGTACAAATTGACAAAGGTTATCACGTTGAGCCCTCGTTTCCTGCTGAAAAACAATCTATTGGAAGCCATCACATTCAGAGAGCATGGCAACGTGCCAAAGGAGAACTCGACCTTGCAACCTGGGTCTCGCAGCGCTTTGTGGACATTTCGCGAGGATAACGAAAAGCTTTTAACGATAGCTTATCCCGGGTTGGATGCACAATGGTATGAAATGGCCCAGCGCCAACTCGCGTATACTCACGCTTGGTGTTAGGTCCCCACCAATCAATATAGCAGACATAGGAGCAGTTTATTTCCGTCTTCGTTCGCAAGAAACCTCCCAAGTTGATCTGATTCGAGCTGATGTTCAGATCAATGGGGCGACGATCTTCATTACGATATCACCTTCAGTGAATCAATGGCCATACAGGATCGAGAACGAGAGTGATTATGTTGTCAAAATCTGTCAAACGGTCAGAACAATATTGTTTTCTGATAAAAAGGCTAATTTCCCATAGGGAGGTTCGGATGACCTATTAAAAGAGATAGACCCAGTATACACCATTCCCCCACACTCTCCACTATATTATGCATGGGACTACCCGGCAGCAAAAGATAGGCAACTTCTACTCCTGATAAAAGGGTATCGACGCGTGATCGACATTCGCGAGATAGGGGACCTAGTACCATTCAAGTTCTATGTATGTGGCTTACTAGATGACTAGTCTGTTCGAATGCTGAAGGTACGAAAGGATAACCAACGTCCTAAAATAGTGGCGTTGGACATCAGGGCTGATGGACATATGCAAGCCTTGCGTATTACACCATACAATTCCGAGCGAAGCTTGTACAAGCCCCGTCGAAGAAGTAATTCGACGATGTCCATCAGGCAGGACAGCATATCTGGAGGTTCAGATGCCTTTGAAGTGGTTCCGGAAAAGGTCTCGCCTCTATTGACGTTCGCGATTGACTTTGCCGGCATTGGCATATCGATAATCAATAAAAAACTGGTCGAGGTGCTATATGCCACGATGGACAACATAAAATTCGACTACGAGAACAGCGCCGTCGCTCAGTCGGTCAACCTTTCCTGTGGCAACCTTCAAATAGATAACCAGCTGCACGATGCGCTCTTCCCGGTCGTGTTGCAACCCACGCCAATTCCGAAGAGTGCGTCTGGCGTGGCGCCCTTACCGACAGTTCAAGCGTCTATCATCTGGCTCAACGACAACGGCAGGTTGACCCCTTGTTACCCCGGCCTTTTTTTAACATGAGAGCAGAACACGGCGTGCTTTTCGTCAAGTACTGTTCGATCCTGCTTCAGGCACTCACAATTGAGGCAGATGAAGACTTACTTTTCTCGCTGTATGACCTCACTCAGATGAATATTTGGGAAGATGGAACGGAGGAGTAAGTACTCGTCATGCCGCCTTGTCAAAAAACTTACCTTGCACTTCTTCTAGTATTCTAATTGAGAACTCGAACGACATCCTCGAACCACCAAGCTTGGCGGCTGGTCAAGAGCTCTACTTCGAGGTCCTTGAGCTGCAACCAATAATGCTTTCAATCTCGTTCATGCGAACTGAGCGATTTAGTGGCGAAAATCGGTACGTACATTTGTGCTGGTACTACTAGGTTGTGAAGAGTGATACTCTACAGGTTCAGTAACAAGAACCCACTTGCTGTCATCTTGAACGCGTTGACGATGACAATTGGTAATGTTAATGATGCACCGCTCGAGTTGAACGCTCTAGCAATAAAGGATATGCGATTAACGACGCCGGAGCTAACGAAGCGCGTGATATACCACTACAGGCAGGATATACTCCGTCAGTTATATCGAGTTCTAGGGTCTGCCGACTTCATCGGTAATCCTGTTGGCCTTTTCAACAACGTCAGCTCTGGGGTTGCGGATATCTTCTATGAACCGTTTCGCGGAGCTGTCGTGCGGGGGAATAAGGAGTTAGGTATAGGGTTGGCAAAGGTACTCGGGTTCACCTGATGGGAGCATCGCTGACGCCGAATGTCCAGGGTGCCGCAAGTTTCGTAAAGAAAACAGTGTTCGGTCTTTCGGACAGTGTGACCAAGTTTACAAGCAGCATTGGCAAAGGTAAGCTCCAGTAGTGGCTAGTTTTGGCCCAAGCTCAACGTGTCTGTTAGGTCTATCTGCAGCAACCTTTGATTCGGAGTACCAGGCAAGGCGGCGGCTTAATCAGCGACGCAACAAGCCACGACATGCAATGTAAGCTCACACCCCCCCTCCCGTTCCATTTATAAACCATCGCCACGTAGTTATGGGGTAGCCGCCGGTGGGGAAGCGCTTGCAAGCAGCGTTACGAGTGCAGTTGAAGGAATTCTGGTCAGTGTGTCTGTGTACTTTCACACCAAAGTTAAATTGCGGCCCGATAGATGAAGCCAATTGAAGGGGCCGAAACAGAAGGTGCTCTTGGCTTCTTCAAGGGCATCGGCAAGGGTCTCGTGGGGTAAGGGCGAGATCATAGTTTATCATTTTCTAAAGAAAGAGGCAGTGCCGTAACCAAACCCGTGGTTGGCGTCTTCGACCTTGCATCAAACGTGTCCGAAGGTAAGGAGTGTTAAACAACGAGCACATGGCCACTCAAGTCGGGCGTTAGGGATTCGAAATACGACTACGGTATTCGATAACCCGGAGAAGGACCGCAGGCGCATGGTGAGTAACTTCGATGTTTTATGGGTTACCTTGCTCAAGTAAATTGAAAGCCACGTCTAATTACGGCTGACGGGGTTCTACGAGTAAGTAGTCTCCACCTCGGACATGAGAGTGACTTCACAAGACGGCAATAGCCCTATTCAGCGAGAGACGCCCTCGGCCAGTACTGGATGAAGGACCTTAGTGACGGTGCATACAGACAGGAGCATTACGTTGCTCACATCAGTGAGGTCGTTCTGTTTGGGATCACCGTGAGATTCTAATAATCTTCAGTGTCTCCTGGAGGAGAGAACGCCGTTCTATTGACGACGGAGCGGGTTCTCTGTTTCTGGCCCAAGAAGCTCCGGCTGGTCTGGGAATTACCTCTGACAGAAGTTCAAGGTGTCACAATTGAGGACACTGGTATTCGATTTGCGCACAAGTCAGGAAGGGAGCACAACAGATTCGTCCATATTTCAGACAGATCGGCGCAGTCCTGGTTCTTCGGAGAAATTGCGGCTGTTGTCAAAGCCTTCAATGTCAGGCGCCGGATGGAATTGTGAATGTATTGAACCAAGGACAATTGTAACTACATATCAATTAAATTATGCATTCCTTCGACCCGCGTAGAAGCAGAAAATTCTCAAGAGAGTGGACGAGCTATTACTCTGGGTATAGTGAAACGAAGCAAGAATAGTAAGGAAAAGAAAGTATGAGTATAACTAGACATTAGAGGTAGAATATGGATATTCAAGTACTTGTGATGGTCGTATCGCTCAAGGGGATACTTGCGTCGGCCCCCAGGTTAGACCTGATGGCGCTGGCAACACTCGAGACCCGCTCGCGGTATACCCTCGATAGGATAGAATGCTTTCCAATCTTATCACGGAGGTCATCTTCCTCTATGATGATTGGTTGCAGTTCCTCGGTGTCGGATCGCTTCGGTCTGTTCTCAAAACTGCCGTAGCTATCACGTGGGCTAGTCGAATAGGCACTCTGAAAATCCGTATCAGAATCGTCGGTAGCCTGGAGGGCAGGCGTAGGTGGAGCGGGCGAAATAGCGGGGCTTATATCGGCACCATTTGATGTGTCGGATGAACTCCCAGGTACCGGCTCAGGATCCGCGTCAGAGAATGAGCCACGCGTAGGAGTCTTGTTTTCTTCGGGAAGTGCCGCGGATCTCCCTTTACCGAAGATACTGGGAGAAGCAGTACCATCGGTCTGTGTCGCGGGACTGCTGACACCGGCAGTTTGTGTCGATGATGTGGTATTACTCCTCGATCGCTTTTTGATGCCGAGTTTTCCAGAAAGCCGTGAACCGGAAGAGCGGGGGCGGAGGGGTGCTACTGTACCGCTCCCAGGACTTTCTTCCTCATTGTCAGCCCTCCGTCTGGCCATTCCATGTTCAGCCTGGAGAGCAGATTCCAGCTGCAGAAGCATGGAAAGCATATTTATAATCAACGCAAATTGCTTCGGGCCGCGCCGACTCACTTTTTGCTGAATCTCTAGCACCTTTTGAGCGATCTTGTCGCTCTTGCGACTGATGCCCTCGTCTACGGCGTTCATCCCATCTTGTTGACCTTCTAAATCGGATGCGGAAAACCTTTTCTTCTGGCTAGGCGCCAACGGCTGCTCTTCTTCTTCTTGGATCGGTTCACGAATTTTACCTGTCACATCGTGAGGAGCAACCTGAGTATCTTCATCGGCGTCATCATATGACTCGGCGAGAGTAGATTCTGTTCCGAAAGAGCGTAGTTGACGATGCTTTCCGCTCAGTTCACTGGTACTGGGTCGGCGAGATCTAGAAGAGCCCGCAGTCGATGACAGGCGACTGCCAGGCCGGGAGCTGCCATAATCAGAGTCGAAGTCAACTGCCATAGAAGCCAAGGCACGTTCGATTTGTGCTTCAACCTCAGCGACCATCTCGGCGCGCTCTTGCTCCATTCTGTCCATAGTCTCCCTCATGCGCTCAAGCTCGAGCATCGCGTCTTGGTGGGCTTGCTCTGTATCTCTTAGCTCTATGTAGAACGTCAGGCCGCAGGCTAAATATGGTTATATCAAGATTAGACTAACGCATTTGAAGCTTTGTCTTCTCAGCCGTTGTCAAAGAGACCAAACCGCTCAACCTCTTTGTTTCTCGTTGTTCTTTGTTGATTTTTGTCCGCAACTGGTTTGCCTCTGCGCTCAACTTCTCTGCATATTGTTCAAATGTTACGAACTTGTCCCGCCAGAGGTCTGATTCTGTCATCAAGAAGTTAAGACGACGAGATAGGCGGCCGATTTTGGTTTCCAAATCATCGCGAGCATCGACAAAGGCAGTTGCGCGTTTTCGAATGGAATGCTGGATAAGTTGTTCGGCAGCGGTAAGCTGGGGTGGTCGTTTGACCATTCCGAAGAAGCTTATTCGTTTAAAAAGGGACGGCTTCTTGTACTAAATTGGGAATGAACCCTGTTCTCTGCCAAACAAACTAGTAAAAAACCCACCCTGTCAGCCAAAACGCTATCGAACGCTTGAATAATCCTGGTCGAATTCCACCATTCTGGAGGCTTGATCTGCTCCGCAACTGAAGAAGAAGAGCCGCCTCTCTTGGCCTGGATTTTACATACAGGTCGGAATCTTCCGGCAGGGAATGCTTCCTTGAATTCACTACATCGTCAAGTTAGACTGTGGCCGTGTTGGAAGAGAAGTAAAGCAACCTTGGCACTGAATGGTCTGGATGGTAATGAGTATCAAATGCAACAAGGAGCTTCTGTCGATACTTGTCGCGTGACTGCTTCTGGGATACTACGCCTGGAGGTGGTGATGGGCAATTTCTATGACGAAGATTAGCGTTACGATATCTTGGTCAGTAAATACGCACAAATAATTGATGTCCCTGAAAAAACATTTGAGTAATAGAACTCAGGTGTGAAACGCAACAACTCACAAGTCGCAGACACAGACCTCAGGTGAAGGGCGAATCGCATACCTTGCTTCTGTAGCAAGGCCCATGATCCATGGACCCGGATCATCGATATAGATTTTCGCATCACGGGAGTGGACCGTGGGCAAAGCAATACCATTCCAGCCTCGCAACTCAACCAAATACTTGATTGTGTTGACTGCAATCTGGAAAGAAAATAAGGAACGTGACAATGTGAGGTCGAGGAGAACTAACACCAAGCATGGCCGGGTAGCGGGAGAAAAAGAGAACGCGACCTGTAGGCGAAAGTGCGATCTTGACAGTACGTTAGATCACTGTACAAGCAGTGGTAACAAGTGCTTACTTCACATATACTCAGAATGTTGTCAATGTTGAGGCACTTAAATAATGGCCACATGGTAAAGTTGATGTCAACAAGGCCGCGGCCAAAGTCGAGCCCACCTGGGAAACGAGCAATGACTTCCAAGCTTGCCTCGTTCCCATCGTTCTTGGGGCTGGCATCTAGTTTGATGACCTCGCCAGCTCGGGGGGCCGGATGAGCCAAAATTCTGGACATTTGCAATGAATGCGCCTGGACATCCTTGGAGAACCGTGCCCAAGAGAGCGTCAGATAATCTCTCATGAGGTCATACACAGGATGGCGGGAGACGAGTGCTACCGCGTGTCAGAACATAGTCAATCTCCAAAAAAAAAGGAATAGCTCACTAAGCGCGTAGGGCAACCAAAATACAGTATCCCCGGGCAGAAACAGGGTGCTCTCGCCAGGGCCATGTCCGACGGTGCTGGCAACTTCGAAATCGCTCTCGCTCATGGCACCGTCACCTTCTGTTTCACCATCAGTCTCCACATCCGCCCAAGGGCCCCGCGCACTGCGCCTAGCGCTGCGACGAGCTTGAACACTGGGATCAAGGGAGTCACTACCACTACCTGAACCTACCAAGTCGGCTCGTAGGTTCTTTAAACGAGAGGCGACTACACTCTGGGCGCTTTCCTTGCGCGACCTCCCTGCCTCAAGAGTGCGGCGAATAGCGTTACTCCTCTCTGCATCAGCGTGGGACCATACTGTAAGGCAAACGCCATAATAGGTGATGGTGTTGCTCGGGGATTGGTCACCCACGGCAGCGACAGATGATGATGTGGCATTGGGGTGAGCAAGAACGCTGGGCGGTCCTAGGTAGGCGGAAGAAGGACGTGCAAACGGATCATCTGTGTACGGATAATTAAAGGTCGCAGCTGATGAACGATTGTCGGTTGCCGTCATTACAGAAGCCCGCAACAAGTCACCGGAGGGTGTGGGTGCCAAGGGCGTCGTGGGAGCAGGAAGTGTAAAGGTAAAAGTATGCACCGTGGAAGCCGGTTGTAGAGTGGAGGCGATAATTTCAACCTCTCTTGCGAAGGAAAGCTGGCAGGGGGTCAAGTCAGCATTGGTCAATAGATGGGAAGACAAGGGCGTTAACCTTGAGAGCTTTGGAAAGCATCTTGCCAACTTCTTGCTTGGTGAGAGCACCAGCTCCCTTGACGGTCTCTTCACCTTTTCCACGCTTCTTCTTTTTGCCGCCGCCGGCGCCAGGACTGACGGTACTGCCTAGGACTTCAGGCCGCCACCAACGATTGACAGCACCTTCACTATGGTGAAGACCCAAAACAGAGTCAGGATCTGCCAAAGTCCAAGTCTGAGGGGACTTGGGCAGACCAGAAACAACATAGAGAGAAGCAAGTGGGAGGGTAGGAACGAGGGAAGCGATGGGAGGGGCATCGCGGACGGAATGGGTAGAAACAATTGAATTCCTAGCCGAGGCAGGGATAGGCTCCATGCTGCGACGGTGTTTTATGCCGAGGATGCGAGAAGCCTTGTCGGGGCGGTGAGTGAGAGATTGAGTCTGAGAAAGAGGAGGAGCAGACACGGTGATGTAGTCTAGTTCATCAGCGAGGGCGGCAGAGTCCGAAGGATGGGTGGGGGAGGAGGTGATGGTGGTAGTAGAGGAAGAAGGATTATGCTTATTCTCAGCCGTAATGTTAACCACCGCTTGCTGCTGCGTTGTATTGCTCAACTTTCGTGATGACTCTGGCCCGGTTGTTTTCTGGCTCGTCATGGAAGCTTGGCGCACTGTCCGTCTGGCGGGCGGGCTAATTTCTGCAAAAGAGTGGGATCCATCTGAATTGAAGCGAGCCCTTGAGCTCTCTAAAGGCAGAGGACTGGCAGTGACGGCCACCGCAGACGGAGGCATACCGACTAGGTAGACTAAGAGAAGAGAACGAAAAGACAACAGGAAAGGAAACGAAAGGAAAGGAAAGAATGGCCGTTATCTCGTAAAACTAAACTGGCTCTAGCGCGACCTCCATGGTCATATAATCAGGGACGCATCGTTGATTTGACTGTGTACGCCACGACTGCCCCTGAGCTCGGATTACGTGCTTGCACTAAATTATTCAAATGCATAGTGTTCAGCGCTGCTGGCTTGTAATCTGGAGTGACTGGAAGGAGCAGCAAGAGAGGTTGGTATGTTAAGATAGTTATCAATGGAGAAAATAACATATTAATGCGATCACATGACGGAAATGAGAGATGGCAACGATCACTTCCACCACGCCCACTTCCACCCACGCCCAGAAGCCGACTTCCCCTTTCCCACACTGTCGGGTCCGGGCCTGATTCTCCGCATCAATGGCCGACCTCCTTCGCTCTCACTCACTGCCCGCCGTCGAACCCGCTCCTCCACAACCTCTCCCTCTGTCAATGTCGTTCTCCTCCTTCTCGGAACGATCTCAAATCCTGGGCTAATAGGTGATAGTCCGATTTGGAATCCTGTACCAAGCGTAGACACTGCAGGTGCTTCGGTTGTAAGCTGAATACTTGACGATCCAGCTGCTCGGTGTGATGCGTATCTCCTGAGCAATAGCTGGCGCGGGGTATACGTATAAGACGCTGGTTGCCTCAGGTCTCGCCCTGCCTGCAGGGTGGTTGAGGAACTGGCTGTTTCTTGGATGATGTTGGGTATTGCACTAGATTCCGAAAGGGTGACACGCTCCATGCGCAATGACCCTATTCTAGACTCGTCCCGAAGTTGAGGCGCAGTAGCTTCTTCAGAGGCACGCATATCGGATGCGTCACCCTCTTCTATCGCTTCTTCAGGCGGTTCTGCTTGTATACTGACAACCCACACTCCAGCCAACAGTACAACAATGCCCACAGACACAAGAACTAGATGACGTGAGGGTATTAACGAGAATTGGTTGAAATATACGAGTCCATTAACAATTGATGACAGGTTATAGAAACAAAATGCAGCTGGAAAGACATCAATTGGATCCAACCACGAAATGATGCATAGCTTACAAGGACAAACAAGGGTAGGCCCCGCAAAAATTAACGCCCGTTGCAAGTACCATATTTGTAGTAATGCAAAGGCAACTAGTGCGAGGATGAGCAGCCACGCCTGCCAGCGCCAAAATTGATTATTGCCCTTGATAGTGAGGAGTAGGAGTTCAACGCCACTTTTGGCGAAAATGAGGCACATGCCAGATAGAATTCCTGAAAACGACGCATATGAAAGAGAAATGAGCATCCGCATCCGCGCGAGCTTGTTCAGCCTGTCCGCAGCATCATTCGGTGAAAGCACGGGTTTGGGATCCAAAAGAGGGGTTTGTTCGGTGGCAACAGCCTCTATATCAGCAGGAGACTGGCATGGGGTATACTTCCGGGTTAGAGTGTACTCGGCAACGTGGGTCTGTGAGTGAAAGCATGAGGCAAAAGCCTGTAGCCCGAATTCAGTAAACGTACGATTGTTAGGCAAACGACGACGAATACGCCTAGAATTGAAAAGTAGACCATAAAGGCAGGTCGGCTGAACAATTCTAGAAGATCCTCAAGGGATCGGGTTTGTTCTGGAACAATCCCGAACAATGCAATGAGGACA
Organism: Amanita jacksonii TRTC168611; assembly: GCA_000497225.1. Classification (NCBI taxonomy): domain Eukaryota; kingdom Fungi; phylum Basidiomycota; class Agaricomycetes; order Agaricales; family Amanitaceae; genus Amanita; species Amanita jacksonii. The sequence goes on from KI546394.1 coordinate 81,320, forward strand.
GCTCCGCCGGCGATGAGTAGGGTTCCTAGGATCATCCACGGTGAAAAGAGGTCCCCAAGGATGATTCTTGCAAAGAAGGCGTTCCATAAAAGAGAGACAGCACCCAGGGGGGCGAGGATAACGACAGGGAGGGATGCAATTTGAACGAACGAGCCGATGAAATTGGAAGTAATGAAGATGGCAAAGCCCAGCAGCCACAAAGGGCGCTTGTATTCTCGCCTCTGAAGATGCGGGGGGAGAGCTTGGTCCAACACATGGCTCTTGCGCTGAATAGTGAGACCGAGGCTTTGGACGCAACAGGCTACGAGACCGATGGTGATGCCGAGAGTGATGTTGGCCATCCTCACCGTGGGAGGCAAGTTCTGGCTCGTATGACATCATGCCAGAACCTTCCAGCCAGGACCACGCACCAAGGTATATAACTACTGCCGCCCAGCTCTCATTTAGTCTTTCAGTTGTAAACTATGACTGCAAACCTGGATTTCACTGACAAAGCACAACAAACCCTTACTGACGCCATTCAAGTCGCAAGAGATTACGCCAATGCCCATCTCCAACCCACTCATATTGCCTTTGCCCTCATAAATGAACAGAATTCCAACACCAATCAATCTTTAGGCGCAGCATTATTCTCTTCCGTCATCTCCAGGGCAGGCGGTGACCCAGTGAGTATCGTCTATGCATATATATTGGATTCATGAAATGCTTATTGTCTCATCTTAGCAAGCCGTCAAGCGCGGCCTCCAAAAACTTATCGTTCGCCTACCTACGCAATCTCCACCGCCAGATGAAGTAGGAATGAGCTCTGGGACTTCAAGACTTTTGCGCGAGGCCCAGGGCATCCAGAAAAGCATGCATGACTCCTATATTGCACAGGACCATCTGATCTTGGCACTACTCAAAGATCCCAGTATCTATACTCTTCTCAAGGAAAATGGTCTAACCGAGGCCGCACTGAAGACCGCAGTTGAACAGGTCAGAGGAAACAGAAGAGTGGACTCGAAGTCTGCCGAGGCAGGCTTTGACGCGTTACAGAAATATGCTGTTGACCTCACCGCACTTGCAGAAGAAGGGAAACTGGATCCGGTCATTGGGCGAGACAATGAGATCAGGCGTACCATCAGAATCCTCTGCAGAAGGTAATATTTTTTCTGGTTGTTTTGGTGACTCGGTTTAATACTATGGTTTTAGAACCAAAAACAATCCTGTCTTGATTGGGGAACCAGGTGTCGGAAAAACTGCCATTGTGGAAGGTCTAGCCCAGCGCATCGTTAAGCGAGATGTACCTGCAAGCCTCATTGCTCGTGTTTTTTCCCTAGACATGGGTGCACTCATGGCCGGTGCCAAGTACAAGGGAGAATATGAAGAGCGGATAAAATCTGTACTGAGCGACGTCGAAAAAGCATCCGAGGATGGCGGTCCCGGTGTCATTCTCTTCATCGACGAGCTACACCTTATCATGGCTGGACGCGGAGCAGAAGGCGGCGGCATGGATGCTGCCAACCTACTGAAGCCAATGCTCGCTCGCGGAAAGCTACGGTGTATCGGTGCTACGACCTTAGCAGAGTACAGAAAATACATTGAGACGGATGCCGCTCTCGAGCGTCGCTTTGCCCAGGTCGTTGTCAATGAACCATCTGTCGCTGAAACGATCAATATATTGCGCGGAATCCGCGAGAAATACGAAGTGCACCATGGTGTACGAATTATAGATGGTGCACTCATCCAGGCTGCTACCCTTGCCCATCGCTACCTAACATCGAGGAGACTGCCAGACTCCGCTATCGATCTCGTTGACGAAGCCTGTGCAAGGTCAGTATTAAATTCTTTTTTTTTTCACAAATCTTTTCTAATATGCTTCCCAGCGTGAGAGTCACCCGTGAGACAGAACCTGAGGAAATCGACAAGCTTGAGCGCAGAAAGCTCGAACTCGAGGTAGAAATTCATGCGCTGGAGCGTGAAAAGGATCACGCTAGTCAGGAACGCCTTTCAGCCGCTCGTAGGGCAAAGGCAGAGATTGAAGACAGTTTGGTGCCCCTCAAGGCGGCTTACGAAGCCGAGAAGAGGCGTGGGGATGACATACATCAAACCAGAAAAAGGATTGACGAACTTAAGGCCAAGGTAGAAGAGGCTGAAAGAAGGTGGGATTTTATTGTCGCATGCGTAAGGACCGACTTCCAAATTTACTTCCAAGATATGACTTGGCCACCGCTTCCGACCTTAAATACTATGCTATCCCAGACCTCCAACAACACCTTCAGGAACTTGAAGCCAGGAAGACTCAAGAAGACGCCGCAAAGGGAGGTGGGATTGATACGGTGACAGCCGACCAAATCGCGGAAATCGTCTCTCGCTGGACCGGCATCCCTGTTACAAGGCTCATGTCCACCGAGAGGGAGAAGCTGCTCAAGTTGGAGAAGACGTTGAGTAATGCCGTCATTGGTCAACCCGACGCAGTCAAGGCTGTCGCCAGTGCCATTCGATTATCTAGGAGTGGCCTGTCTGATCCCAATAGACCTATTGCTAGCTTGCTCATGGCTGGCCCATCTGGAACTGGGAAGACGTTGATGGCTAAAACGGTCAGTGCATGTTGGTTCCAGATCTGAGGTCGTATTCAACTTTTCATTATAGCTTGCAAACCTGCTGTTTGATGCTCCAGATGCCATGATACGCATCGATGCATCGGAGTATTCGGAGAAACATTCTATTTCTCGTCTCATTGGCTCTCCCCCCGGTTACGTTGGGTATGATCAAGGAGGACAACTAACGGAATACGTTCGTCGGAAGCCATATACTATAGTGCTAGTAGATGAAATTGAAAAAGCGTGCCGGGAATTCGTTACCTTGTTCCTTCAGGTTTTGGACGACGGTCGTCTGACCGATGGGCAGGGTCGAATAGTCGATTTCAAGAACACCGTTATTATGATGACTTCCAACTTGGGAGCTGCCTATCTGAACGAAGTGGAGGATGGCCCCGTGAGCCTGGCGACGCAGGAACTTGTCACGGGTGCTATTAAAGCACATTTCCCACCAGAGTTCATCAATCGCGTAGACGAGATCATCATTTTCGCAAGTGTCAATTCCAAGATAACGCTTCCCTGTTGTGCTGACTTATGTCTTTTTTTTTTGACAGCGCTCCCTATCAAGGAAAGACATACTCAAAATTGTTGAGCTACGTCTTAAAGAGGTCCAGAATCGTCTCGTGGACGCCAAGATCACACTTGATGTTGATCACGCAGCCAAGAATCATCTCACGTCCGCCGGCTACTCGGCGGCATACGGTGCCAGACCTCTCAATCGGGCAATTCAGCAAGAACTTTTGAATCCACTTTCTATCATGATCTTGGCAGGCAGGGTCCGTGATGGGGAGATAGTGCGCGTCCGATTCGATGGACCGCATAATCGTCTTTGCATTATCCCAAACCACGAAGGAAATGTGAAGGATGAATGGATGGATATCGATTCAGAAGAGGCGGAAGACGACGTTGAAATTGAGGGGATGGACTGAGAGCCAGAGAGTGTATTCTATTGTACTTTTATGGAAGTATTCATTACATAATCCACATTTCCTCGCTTCAACGACGACGCTGACGATGCTTTCACGGCGTCTGGTCCAACGCGCGATCAAGGCGGTCTCTACGAGATCTCTTGCCACCACAGCATCCTCCACCTCATCTGCCACCAAAGCGGAGAAGGAGGCTGCCAAGGTCCCTGCCCCACAGGCCCCCAACTATGCAACAACATGGAGCACCAGCCAGCGTCCTCGCCCCTCCGCAGGTGGAGGACCCCGGTTTGAACAAACCGCAATGGAGTTTCAACCCAACCCCCCAAGTGCCATGGAAATGATTGCTAATGAGTCTGTCCGGCTCGTGCATGGGAGGAAAGTCGTCTGTGACGGAGGTGGGTTTTGAATTGCTAAAACTCGCTGATATTGCTGCGCCGATGTCTCGTCTGCGGTTCGTTGCGACCTCGGGTTTCATCGCTCCCTTTTCCTTGTGTGACCCAGCGGCAGTGTTGCCCAGCTAAGCCTAGGCTAGCTGTGGAGTTTACGCCACCATTCTATGGCGATTGGTATTGGCTTTGTCAGGCCCTGCTATAGCCAGTTAGGCCATTGTGTAGCAAGTGGGTCCGCATACCATTCCAATTTTATTTTTTTTCTCGGTTCCAGTTTATTCCGATTCATTGTTGTTTCCTTTTTTGGACTAATCACTTCCCGTCTCATGCAGGAGGGGGGCCACTAGGCCATCCAAAGATATACATCAATTTAGTACGTAACAGTTTTCTCACAACACTGGGGGCAGTTTGACGGTTTTTCTCACTCCTGTTTCATCACGGCAGGATCAGCCTGGACCACATCCATGCGGGTATGTGCAAGATAATTCTCATCCACGTCAAAGTTGACAAAATACTCATCGATGCCGACACAAACAGGTATTGGTGAGCAGATTGATTGTTCCCTGTCACCTGCCATTTATTCTCGGTGCTCAGTGGAATTCGCTTCGAAAAGGCGCCACATCATCATTGATAGAAGCCGTGTGCATAATTACGCTAGACTTGCAATATGACCCTTGTGCGAAAATGTGTCAAACATATCATTACAGATGGGGATATCTAGTATCTACGACCTATTGCAAACTGAGGACAAGATCATAGGCCGTTGCCTTGCCGCCCGCAATATATACACGCCGGCGCCGTCGAATATAATAATACATTTTGTCTAGTGTGAATGCTGGCGAGCACAAGCCTCCGGCGTCGGCAAATAACTAGTGAACACTAAGTATTGTATGAGCGCAAAAAAGATAGCGTGCGAATGAACGGGTGTGTAAAATGAATAGATGATTAGTACTGCATTGTTAATGCCAGTGGCGCAATCTCCCATGTGTTAACTTGCGTGAGTGATGGTGGCGGTAATGACAGTGATTTGTCCAGGTTCGAAGAATGACCATACCCAAAGAAAGAAATGAGCAAAAAACAAACGTGCAAACGATCGTGAGGCTTATGTGAGAAAAGTCCTTGATACTACAAGCGTTCGGGAGATGGGGGCGAAAATGCCATTGGTGAAACGGGAGGATACTCTCCACCAGCAACGGCTTCGAGTTCGGAGAAGGGTGGGAGAGCGTTGGGAGAAGGAGGTAACTGCTCGACAGAGGGTGGTGAATGCAGTGGGGGCTGAACAAGGTTGTTAGGATTGCCGTCATCCAGCTTGTCCCAATGCAAACTTACCACTTTGAATATTGGATTAATGACGGATCTCGACGACTTTGGGGTGCTTCCCGCGCTTGAACGCCCATGGAAACTGGGGGGCCGTAGATGCCCATCCCCGTACTCAGGATGTGCATGTAGCGTATGTGTTGAAGATTTTTCCTGGTTAGAATATAGGCTTTCAAGGGGCGTTTGTAGAGTCAGCCATGGAGAATGAGGTGAGAGTGTGGGTGACACGGATGGTGAAAGAGTCAGTCTTTGCATTGGGGGCGGTGATATACTTGGGTTGACAGATGCTTGTATCCGGAAATCGTGTGCCAACTGGCCATCTAATGAAAAAGATGTTGAGGAACGAGCGGAGGATGGGAAGTCGTCAAAGGGTGCGCGAAGAGAGTGCATAGATGTCATCCTATTAATGCCGTATATGCTAGGCCGATTTTTGACTCGAGAGGGGCCTGGGTCACTATCTACCGTCGAGTATGATACCGACGATAGACGGCCCATACTATGAATATCTGATGATGACATTGAGTGGTCATCGTCAAAGTCCCGCCGCCGAGCTTTCGGTACGCGTTCATCAGATAATCGCCAGTCTCGGTCTCTATCGGTGGTACTCATGTTGTGATCTTCATGCTGTGGCCCAAATCGTCCTGCGGCAGCATCGAGGGTCGTCGATGGCGCGTTCTTCCCTGTTGCACCATGAACCGGACGTATGGGCCCTGATGCGGCATTTTTGGTCTTTTCTAGATGTTCGTGTCTTGGCATGACGCCACCAAGCCATTCGATGTCGTTTCCAAACGTCTTCGCCATCATCTGATTACGGTTCCGCATGACAGCACGAGCTTGGTCTCTCTGCATTTTCGCCAAAAGTTTGCGCCTTTCCTTCTCTGCTTCGAGTTGCAAACGTTCAGCTTCCTTCTTATTCAGCTTCTTGGCCTCATTATCTTTGGGCAAAGAGGTACGACTAGCACCCAAATCATGAAATGATTTGTCCGTACTAGACGTCTGAGGACGTTTGAACAAGCCATTTTGAAGAGGCACGGATTCGTCGACAGGAGGCAGAGTATTTTGATGCTTGTCCCCACCAAACCCAAGCCATTTGCTTTTCTTTGGGAAGGAGATGTTGAGTTTCACAAGTTTGCTTGGATGAGGTGGAAGACCATGGTGACCGTTAACCGAGTTGTTGACAGCATCCTGTTCAGCATGCGGGCGACCCGGATATTCCTGTGCCATGGGAGAACCGATAATAGCGGTGTTCCCGTTAGGAAAGTGTTCTGCGGGCGTCTCCGCCTGTGGAGAGATATCCATTGGGTGGCCGTGACCGTTGGCATGTGTCCGAATGCTAAGGCCGTGCTTATCTGCATGGCCATTACCGTTAATACCAAGTGGATAAAATGGAGTGCGATAGGATGTGGAAGTGCTGAGGGACGGGGGTAAAATGGAGTTGGACCAAGCGCATAATTTTGACTTGAGCTCCGGAGGCATGTTTGGTGGCTTCAGGGTTTCCGCAAGGTATGAATGTTCGAGGCATTGTTTAGCTGTCAACCGCTTATCAGGGTCATACAGAAGCAAAGCTCGTATGCAGTTAATTAGCGACCTGGGTACCGTTTCCGCAAAAAGGCTGAAGATGTTTCTTGGCTGGAACTATAAATGGCATGAGGCGATACCGAAGAAGTTAGAACCGATCAACATGCCTTGGGATATTCGTATCCGACAGCTTTTGCCATTTTCATACCCTTGGGCCAAGGTCCCCCTCCTATAGGAAGGTTGACGGAGTCGACACCATACCCATCACTAGGATTACCAAGGATTTCGCAGATCTTGGTTATCTGGTCCATGTGGTCTGCGCCGGGGAAAAGGGGGACCAGATTGACGAGCTCTGCCATGATGGTGCCCAGCGCCCACATGTCGACTGCACTCGAATAATCCTTGCTTAGCATAAGAATTTCGGGAGCACGATACCAACGCGTTGAGACGTAGTCCGTGTAGGGAGGTTTGCTTTTGATTTCCCTGGCGAGACCAAAGTCGGCTAGCTTAATGACGGTAACAACGTCGTTTTCCACGGGACCATTCGGTGAAGGGATAGGGGATACTGAAGTATAGTCGAAAAGACCAATAGTGGTGACGAGAATGTTCTCCGGTTTCAAATCACGGTGGAAGTAGCCAGAGGCGTGCATGTGGAGCAGACCCGATATAATTTGATAGAATATAGTGGACACCAAGCCGCCCGCCAATTTGCTGATGCCTTTCCGTGTTTTTATGAGCTGAAATAAGTTACCCTCCATAGACTCGAAAACGAAGTTGAGTTCTTGGGTATCGGGTTGTATGAAATAATCGTAGAGAGCGATGATGTTTGCATGAGGAGGGATATTGCGGAGGGACTGTGCTCAGTGATGTAAGTGGATAGGGAGCAGGTAGGGCTGGGGATGTTATACCTGCAATTCTTTATTCTTCTGACACTCGTTCCAGCTTTGCTCCCAACTACCCTCCCCTCTTCGCTTCATGCGTTTGATGGCTACCAAACGCTTTCCCGCCCATTCTGGCCGTCTGGAGGGACTCTGCATGAGAGGCATTGGTGTATCTGGGGGCAATGTTCCGTGCCAGTCGCATAACCAGACGGTACCAAAGGCGCCATCACCGAGAGCCTTGAGCGGGGTGTATGAACGAGTGGAGCCTAAATAAAGGGAGAAAAAAAAAAGAAAATTAAGGTTGAAGTTTGCATATGATAAGAAGGGGGGAGAAAAATAGAAACGCACTTGTCTGGACATTTCCCCAGACGAGTTTGTTATTCTGTACGGAGACACTGGGGACACCAAGGACGGTAACGGGATTCTTTGGCAAGGAGGGTTTTGTAGGACGAATTGGAGGTTGAAACATGATACGGCTAGCATCGCCCAGAAGGATAAAAGGGAAGGAAAGGTAGGCTAGTGGGACATGCGAAGAAGAGGGAGAACAAGCAGGACGAGCCGAGGACTGATGGAATTAGAATTTCGCTTATTATTTCTGAATTCTGATGATCGCTCTCACAGCCTTAACTAGTTCATTTCGCCTCTCCGAATTTCCCGGTACCGGCCTCTAGTACGGCACCTCATGAAACAGTCGAGACACGCTCTCCCCATAATGGCTCCGTCTGATCACCTCACCAAGCACTACCCCGATGTCAATTACCTCGATTTTGCTGCATCGACCCTGGTTCTCCTTTTGCGGCAGTGTGTTCGTCACAATCAGCTTCTCCAGCGCACTCCCCTCTATTGATTTGAGTGCGTTCCCACTCAGAATTCCATGCGTCACAAACCCAAACACCTTCGATACCCCGGCCTCCGACAAGTGCTGTGCGGCCAAACATAATGTGCCACACGTATCCGCCATGTCGTCTACCAGTATCGCAATCTTATCCTGTACATGTCCAACCAGTATCATCCGTGATACCTCGTTGGCTTTTCTGCGCTCCTTGTGAAACAAGGCAAAGTCGACTCCCAGTCTGTCTGCAATCGTGGTTGCCCTGACGAACTATCAGTGTATTACGTTATCGCATCACAACACTTCCCATCCTACCTCTTGGCACCACCGGCATCCGGGGAGACTATTACCACATCGGTCAGGTTGAAATGTGTTCGAATGTAGAGGATGGCGGAAGGCTCCGCATACAGCTGGATGAATCCGTTTGAGTCTTCCCATCACCCATTCACCCCCATCATTCAAAAACACTCACGCTGACACGGGTCATGAGCCTTACCCTGTGAACTTGATGTAAAAACTCACTTATCAACGGGTACATCAAAGAACCCTTGGATCTGCGACGCATGCAAGTCCATCGTCTTGGTGGGACAGTCAATACATTTAGAGTCGGGAAAATTTTACACCCGCTCACAATGACATGGTCGCAACCTGCCTTTTGAATCATGTTCGCCACTAGTTTAGCTGTGATGGGCGCCCTGCTTTTATCTTTTTTGTCCTGCCTTGCGTAAGGAAACAGTGGGATCACTGCCGTGATCCTTTTTGCGCTAGCAATCTTGCACGCATGAATCATAATACACAGCTCCATGAGCGATGTGTTGACAGCTCCGCAGCCCGTCGTGATAATATACACGTCGTTTTCCCGAACAGATTCTGAGATTCGTACGCTCGTCTCGCCGATCCCGCTGCGAGTGATCTCAGCCTTGGAAAGGGGCAAGCCAATGCTAAGCAGTTTGCATGTCAATGATTTCCATCCTCGGTTAGTGCATGACTCTAGGACTACCGTCGTGCTATGATCTCGGCCAGCTCTGGATGGCTCGTCCCTATGAACGGGCTGGGTCCTTTTTCTACTTGACTTTAGGCATCACAAATGTACCTACCTGTGAATATTTTGATCCCGATACCGTTCAGCATGGCAGAAGGAGAGATTGGGATTTGAAATGAATAAATGATAATTTAGGTGACAAGTCGAACGTTCGTGAAAATTATCTTCTGCCCCTTGTATCACTTGTATCACTTGCACCATTCACTGGCCGCTTAGTCAGAATCTTATCTTTCCGAACACTGGTAATTGTAGTACAGGTTACAAAATTTGTGGTACCATTTGTTGTGACTGTTAAACACCTAGGGACAAGAGACAAGGGACTAGCAATGCCTTCGACCAAAAAGCACGTTTAATCTAGGAAATAAGACGGAATGAAATTAAATGCAATAGAACAAATGATGCAAAGAGCGTGTGGTCAAGTTGAAAGAGTGTTTACTGCAACAAGTTGCACGGTGACCATGACACGCACGAGCATAAAGGTGGGCAAAATCAGGGCCGGGCATTGAAATAGGCGCTAGGGAGTGTGGGAAGTCCTTGACCAGGTTTGCCATTGAGGATGGAGAGTAGAGAATTCGCAGTTGAGTTGTGAGCTGAGATTGCAGGTGTAGTTATCGCCGATGGTCTGGGTAGATGCGGAGCAAGTCCAGGCTGCGTGCGAGGCAGGAGATAGTTTCCATTGGAGGTGACAGGAGCAAGTGCCTGCATCTGGCCTGGCGTTCGGGGGAATTCTGGAATAAGACGGGAATCATTTAACGGATACGGCTGAGTCATATTGAGACTGGGATGTGGGGTCGACACTAGTCCGGAATACATCGCATGACTTGTCTGGGACCTGACAGGCAAGGCGCTATGCGATGCCATGTTCGGGGCTCCTGTTAATCCCAGTAGGGGGGACCGATGGTGGAATGAAATGGAACTAGAGATATGATGAGATGATGAACGAGGGGAGGCCGAGAGCTTAAGGAGGCGAGGTGATGACATGGGCGTAGACTGGCCAGGAGCCGCAGGCAAAATGGGATTATGAATTAGCGCGTTTGATATCTTGGCTGATTCATCGGCAACAGTTTCCAGTAATGCGAGTTGTTTTAATTGTTTTGCAGACGTAGGGGGCTCAGAAGGACGGGACAGGTATGGGGATATGTCGGCTATGCTAGATGTTCGCCTTAATGTGGCGTGCAGAGACTGAGTTGCTGGGCTGACGGGTGCTTGCAGAGTGTCGTGTTTGTCAGAACGCTGCATCATAGGAGTATTCCCGGTTTCGCTCAATGGTGCCATGGGTTGGACATCGAGTGATGGCTTCCGTGCCGAGTGAGATTTGCTAAAGCGACGACGATTTGATGGTGACGTCTGCCCAACAGTAGGGGCAGCAACCACGTGCAATTTCGCTTCATCCATGTTATCCTCCTTTCCAGAAGCCGTTGCGGATAATGTCAGGGATGAGAGAAGCCGGGCAAAATGTGGATCCATCGACTGCGTTGCAAGTCCGGGCCTCAGATCCATGGCATGCGGGTCAGAGTTAACAATGGGAGCCGAGTACTGGGGTGAAGGGGTCTGGGGATCACCATTATCGGCCGACGACGACTGTGAACTGGACTCCTGCGCAGATTCCTACAACGGTGTAAGTGCCATACTTGAAAATCGTTTGGGAACGGGTCTTACGTTAGGACTATGGTATGGTGAGGAGGTTTTAGGCTTCCTTCGAGCACCCCGTGGTTTACGTTCATTAATGAATGCTTTCAAAGCACTAAAATAATCAGTACTAATAGCCGCACCTTAATTGCGTTTCCTACCTGATGAAAGGTGATATTAGATAGAATTTGCCTGGGGCGCCTTTATTTCTCTTCCAGGTAGGGAGATCAGTGAGCTTGAACCATTCTATTTTCTGTAAGGTGGGCATGCATGAGCACAGGTGGGCCAAACATAATCGTCAATCTATCGCGTACACTGATCTCTTTACGAGTCTTCGTTTTAAATGGAAAATCTTCCGGAACGCCTGGTACAATAAAAAGAGATATTTTCTGCTCTCTTATCGACATCTCTATCACGTCGCTGGGATTGATTTTCCCCGCTAAGTTGTACCCCGTCTCTTCCAACACCTGAGATAAAGAATGACCTTCTAACGTATCATGTGATGCGTGTGACTCTACTCACTTCGCGGACGGCACAAGTAGGTGGGGGTTCATCTTCGTTAATCTTTCCTTTCGGAAAGCCCCAACCGGACGAAGACTTCCAGCCTTTCACCAAAAGACACTGTTTTGGCAGAGCCGCAGTCAAAGTTTATCACATCACATGATAAAACGTCATACCTTTTCCCATGTATCGTTCAACATAATCGCACCGCACACGGGGACACGAGTTTTGTATTGCATGAAAGTATTGAAAGCCTGTTCGTGATCGTGACTCCACTGGTGAAGGAGAGGGCAAGCTTGAAAGAGCATGGCAGAGAACTTCTTCAGTGGCAAGGAAGGGAAATTAGGATTCTGCTCGCGGACAAAGTCTTCATAAAACCAATGTCTGTCAGAGAGTTAAGTAGGGAAAGAAATTTCTAAAGATTAGAGGCTGGCGCACGCTTGTTCTACTTGGAAGCATATTCGCTCCAGCGATGCAAGCTCTTCGTCAGGTAGATTTAGGATAAAGCGACTAGGAATGCAAGTTTCGTCCACCTGGTGTCAAAACAAAAGAGAGAGAGGCATACCTCGAGAGATCCTCAAGCACTTCTTCGTGGGTAGCATGCTTGTAAGAGAAACGGGGTTCTTGTGCCTCTGCACCCGTAGCAGCGGTAATTTCTGGTGATGAAGGAGAGGATGATGCCATGAGAGGGAGAAGTGGAGGGGCGGCGACGTGGTGAGGTAGGAATTCAGGAGCTGAACAAAGGATCGAGGTCGGTGGTGGATGCAAAGTCGACGCCTGATTCGCCCAGAAACATGTACAAGCAGCTCTGAGAACACGTGACACGATGCCCCCTCTTCTCCGTACCACCAAAACAATTGCCAGCTCAAAGTTATCTTAATTTCCAAATTCTAAGAGCAGAAGTTTGCCCGCCTCAGTCATTCTGTAATGAGAATATCCAAAGGTTTGGAGCGCGAAGACGGCTTTCTTCCCACCATTAAGTCATACTCGGCACAGTTTGATTTGGCCTTTCCTTGATAGGCGATACAGTAATAGATACAAATGAGGTCTAGTATGGCAAACGGAGATAACGAAAGCAGCAGCTTTGAAACAAGAATGAACGTCATCATTTGAAACCCATACGCTTAGCATACTCCTTCTCCTCTTCAGCTGTCAACCGATCTGCACCTGCCCAATTTGCAGAGCTGGTGCGAGCCCTAAATCGGCTTGTTCGCGTTTTAAATAGCTCCTCCATCTTGAGAGGTCGGATGGCGCCAAAGATGTCATCGGGGTTAATCGTACTTTGCTGTTGCAGGGCTTGCCTTAGTTCCGGTGACTGTGCCCAATCAGGGGGATCAAAAGTACGGGGACGATCCTCATCTTCCGAGTCAGAATATTCACTGTTGATGTCTGGCAAATCAATGCTTTCACTAGAAACTAGAGGCGCCTCGTCAACTTGTTTAGCTGCTTGCAACTGAGCTTTGGCCCGAGCTGCCATTTGTGTTTGAACAATCTGCGATGGCGGTGGTAAATCTTCTTCCATGGCTGGAGGTTTAGGAGGCATCTTTCCCTTCCCGTTAGACGACTCTGTAAGACGTGCCGCTGATTTCGTCGATTTCGCTTCAGATGTCTTAACACCGGATGTTGGAGCTACGCCAACATTGAAAGAAGAGTTGTATGCCGCAGAGGAATTTAGCGCACTAGGGTGCTTCAAAGCAGACTTCATGACTGGTTTCGCAGAGTTGGTAGGATTCTTCAGTTCCGCCTTCTTCTCAATCTCAATCTTACGCTTCTTTGTCGTGTCGTCCTCCTAAGAGGTGGAGGCGGTTGGTATCGGCCATTCCAAGTTTGCCACAACTCACCTTCCGGTTAGCCGCAGCCTTCACCGGTCGTTTGTCTGTCTGTTCTTCTCGTTCCCGCTTACGCCGTTCGTTTTCTTCCTTGATTTTCTTTTCCTTTTCTATAAGTTTCGCTTTTTCCTCTTCGGCCTTTCGTTGTATAGCAAGTTGGCGACGATTCTCCATTTCCTTCAGCCTTACGGCTTTTCTGTCAGATTCTTCTTGTTGCTGCATATCGAATAAGCCTCCACTCGTTCCTGTATTTAAAACATGGATTACCTTCTTAGCTGCAACGGCAGCCTTATGCAGAACTTTCTTGACGTCAGGCTTTGGTTTCTGGGCAGAACCTATCATACTGCTTATCAATTTACCTGCTTGGCCGAAAAAGCCAGTCTGAGATTGTTGCGATGAAGCAGAAGATGAGTGGGACAATTGACTGTGGGATCTGGGTGGCTATCATATCATGACATCAGAAGAGGAACTAGAAAGAAATGATGGAACGTACGTCAACAAGCCTTACAGCGTCCTTGACGGTATCTGGCATGGGTTCGTCCTGGTCATTTTCACCAGCACCCTGGGTCTCACGTCCCACGTCAGCATCGTCAATAGCATCCATGGCTTCGTCGCTTCGCCCTGTGGCCTCTTGATCGTGCTTGGCTTGCGGTTGCGCCAAACTCAATTGTGTCACGCCGCCGGAAAGGTTGACGGTATTGTGCTGCGAGGGTAAGCTACTCCACGTCGTGCTGTCGTCCTTGGGATCCCCGTATATCCAATGTACACCCTCTGCGAGCTTCTCGTCAATTGGCCAGCTATCATCTTCATCACAGAGATTAGGATTTTGTGATTCCGTTTGAGCGGTTGTATATGACGTTTCCTGGGTACCTGACATCCAGGCAGGCGTACTTCTGTCATGAGCACCATTGACCTCTGAGTGGATTTCGTCCAACGTCGGTTGCTTGGATAATCGGAGGTCGTCAGACGATGGGTGCAATTTGGCCTCAGTAGGCCGCATGATTTCTTCCTTGAGGGTCCAGTCTTTTGAAGGGGCTTTAAATACGGGAGGTGGTTTATTGAACACGGGTCCTGAAGGAAGTATGAAAACCTCTCTGTCGAGTGGGGGTGTACTGGGAGGCGTAGTCGTTCCGGCTCGGCGGTCTAGTCCGTGCGGTGCCTTGGTAGTGCTGGGTGTCATGTTCGGCTGGAAGGCCTTGGATTCTTTCGATGTCATGTCGACGGTAGCCGTAGTCGGAACCGTGGCATCCAGCACGTCTCGAGACACCTTTCGGGTCAATTGTTTCCCAGAAACAAAAGACTGAGCTCCAGGACCATCAGTTCTTTCTTCGTTTACTTCTCCAGGTATGTCTTGCACCATCCTAATCGTCTCCTCTTTCAAGTTGCGCTCTGCTATCCGGGCTTCAGCTGCCGCCCTTGCTTCAGCAAGAGCACTGGTAACTGTGGATATACCGAGAGATTTACCAGTCCCCCTCCCAGTGCGGGCTCCAAGGTCCTCGACCGTCTTCTTCAGTAGATCAAGCATACCATCTTCGCCCAACTGCCCCGTCTCGGCATGTTCGGTCTCTGGAGCTATAGGAGGTGCGAATTTAGAGTCAAGTAATGTTGTAGCATCCGATGCGAGGCGAACATTTCTGCTTGAGGAGCCGTTTGTCTCTGTGGTTTTAGGAACTTTGCGAAGCGATCCCTCATCTACGTCACTCAGTCCATTGAAGGCCTCGGTACTTTTCCTCTTTGCATTACCGGCAAGCGACGAGGTCAAAGAGGATTGTGAAAGACTTGCACTGGCTAACGTCGTCGTCGTCCCTTTCTTCCCGGCAATCTCCAACGCTTTAGCTTGTCTTGCTTTCTGAAGCCAAGATGTCCTTTTACCAGCGATAGCAGCGCCTGGTGTAGCTGCACCCAGATCTACAATATTGGAAGTCTCCACGGTAGCACGCATGGACTTACGGAGGGGTGCTGATATCGGAAGGGGAGGAAAGGGTGCAGTGCTAGATACACCTTTCGGAGAGGATGGGGCAAGATCTGAGTCACGGAGCGGAACCACCATGTCAATAACTTCCGTATTGCCATTATTGATGGGTGACTTTGCGCGCTGCAAAATGGTTTCCTCAGCAGATCGTTTCTCCCATATTATCTCACGTCTTTCTTGACCACTATTACTTGTTGGCGGTGGTTTGGTGTCGCGTTCGGCAAAGCACTCTTCGTCAGTATCCTGACTTGCGTCAAGAGCGCGATCCCTGAACGCAACGGGCATTTGGTCTGCCAAGACTGCCAAAGGCATCTCAGTTGCCATGTAGGAATTACGGGAGGAGTTACGCGAAGGGCTTCCTTCCAGCCGCTGATCATCAACAGGAGCTGGGGAATCAGTGCATAGACTCGCAGCGCCCTCGATCTCCACTTGAATTTCCTGACGCGGCAATGATACTCGGCTTCTTTCGGCGGACTCATCATCTTCAGCTATCATGGATAACTCATTATGCTCGACTTGGGGGACGGGATGTGTTTCCAAGACGAGGGTGCTTGCGTTTGCCGTAGGTGTAGACAAAATATGTGAGTCGATACTGGGCGTCACCTGGATGGCGGCAATTTCTGCCTGTGTGGATTGTTCAAAGAAATCAGGGCTGAAGTGTGGCGCGGAACTGGAGTGTTGGACTGTCGAACTGCTACTCATCCGTCCTGGAAACGCCTTTTGCTCCTTATCCTACAACCTGAGTAAGCGTTTGATAACATTGGCGGTAGCAACAACTACCTTAGACAATAGCATGAGATCGCCTTTAAGTTTTGAAGCTGGCTTCGGTTTCCTCGCTGCAGTCCTCTTGCGTCCTGGTGTCTTCACAAGATCAATAAATGTGCTAACACAACTTGAGCGTTTGCGGCCAATATTATGGAAATAACGCCTACTCCTGCTTCGCATTTGATATAATACTGTCCAAGTAATCATCGAGAAAAGAAAAGCCGTGCGTCTGGACTTGGTCTTTGAAAAGTTGACGACAAGGATCTGTCGCCATTGTAAGGCGTACGGAGTTCGCCCATTGTAACAGCCCCTCTGTTGCCATCACCTGTGCAAGTTGGTTAAAGGCGCGTTGGTACACGTGATCGCGCTGGCTTCTTTTTTCCCACAAACGCAAGTGGAATGTGGCACGGATCCTTATTCAGCCTATGGCACTGGATGACGAGGT
>KI546394.1:98630-118766 GCA_000497225.1 Amanita jacksonii TRTC168611
AGGCAGCTCTATGACGAGGAAGAAGTTGCCCGTCTTCTTCGCTTCTTTTCCACGGTAAGTAACCCGCCATGCTACAATAGTCTCCCATTAAATGCACAAGTATGTCACTGAGGTTCGATTACCGAATAACCCAGGTGAAGTATCTCCTCAAGATGCAGCGGAATCCTCCAGTTTGAACAACCAAGACGTTGAGGAACCAAGCAACCCCGGTACAGCTCACTCGTTATCCGAAATTATCGTCACCGTATGTCCGTTTACCGCTACCTGACCTTACCTCAAGCATCTGTCCTAGAATATTGTAGTACCCCTGTTGCCCCCTCCGCCAATACAGCCTTCGCCTTCATTTAATCTATCTCGTCTCCGCCTCACTATACAGAGGCTGTATCTTTCATTGGAGCCTTTATACTTTCCATTTTTAGCCAATATAATCGACCTTGCAACATGGGCGGACAGAAGAAGGAGCCTGAAGTACTGCTTGGTTCGTATCTCACCAGTCAGGCAGTGGCTCAGTTAATTGAAACGGCAGATTTTCTGGATTCTATGGTGGTGCAATGTACTTTTACCTTCATTTTTCCTTCTTATCCTATATACCCTCGTTCGGCGGCGCATATTTGCATACCCAACTTACACCGAACTGCTGGAGTGCCGCCGTCAAGCGGAGAAAGCTGCAGAAATGGATGATGACTTAACAGCACTGTTGACGGAACCTTCACCGAGCGTAACGGACACATGGAAGTTGTCCAAGTCTTTTCTATCGTTAATCAAGCAGAACACCAGTCCATCCAAGGCCAAAGCAAAGGAGGACAACAGCCCTACAATTGATGACGCCGTGGATAAAAAAAATGCGGAAGTTGCGAAGCGTACCGTGTTGCATCTGCTAAACCAGATAGCCGATTTCCACGAACGTGTCAAAAAGTAAGCCTGAGATTTCTTCGAATATTAAAGGCAAGAATCCTTAGTACAGCAGTATCCTCATCTGGCGCCGACCAGCCTCATCCAGGCAATATGGGATACTTCTTCTCTTTTTAGTCCTCCTAACCTACCTCACGCCGGCCCAATACCTTTCAAAGTTTGCATATTTCTGTTTCGGGTTCTCCTTCTGGCATGTCACCCCGATCATCGGCGCGCTGCCCGCCGGAAGTCATGCTCTGTTCGTCGCTAGCTCTTTTTTTTTTTTGTTTTTTTCGCCTGCTGACAAGTAGTAGGATCCCACCGCCTTTGGCCAGTGTACCTACGAACGCCGAGTATGCGATCCAACTGGTATCAAAGCGTATGACGGATGGGGACTTTATTAATACTAATACGCGTTCATCGAGTGAGGTGCCGAAAGTCAAGACATATTCACAAGGTAGCCCAGACACCGGTAACCGACCTCAACTGTCTAGTGATCAAATCAACTGGAGCAAATGGGGAAACCGCATAGCTGTAGGGAAATCTTGGGCTAGCCAGAAGAAACAGGTTATCACCAAGAACGAAGCGTCCTCGTCAAGTATTAATAACGTTGTAGAGGGGCAGTCTCATGGTATGTCACTTCATTTTTATGTGCTAACGGTTTTCAACTCTTGTCGTGCGCAGCATACCCTGCCCAGTCTCGTTCCACTACGGGACTATTGACTGTCACGTCAACGCTACTTTACTTCACGCCAGCCTTGTCTGTAAATGCAGCCGTGGAGATTCCGATGCATGCGCTTCGAAGTGCGAAGAAAAGTGACTTGTTGAAGATCAAAGGGTTGAAGATCAGATGGGTAGATGCTGCCTCGAACAACGCAGAAAAAGAAGAACATTTCATTTGGGTGGGGGGGCGAGATGAATTATTCGCCAGACTTGTTGGATACGGAGAAGGAAGGTGGCTGAAGGTATGATATTGCGAAGTTAGAAGAGGATGGATCTGCGACTTCTTGACGATGACACCCGTCAACAAATCTCGCAGCTGGACTCCACCCATGTAACCTCTCTCGGACTATTCTAGTTGTGCTTGCAATTTACTGATCTGCGCATCCTCCTTTAAATATTGCATATGGTGTATGCGCGCCCTCACCCTCTTTCGCGTCCCCCCCAGCCTTTCGCACAATGTTCTTCACTCCAGAGCTACTTGCACGCAGAGATAGCGGATTCGGCCTCCTCTGGTAGCGATGCGAAACACCCTTCTGCTTCCTTCTGACCTTTTCGTAGGCTAGCCGCGACCCTTGGCTCTAAGTCTACATTCAAAAAGTTGCCCAAGCGTTCCGTTCTGACTGCGGACATAGCACAATTGTGCAACCTCATAGTCCAGCCAAATGAACCACTAGCACTTAGATTATCGAGCAACTTGATGATCGGTGTCGCACGGTATGATTCCTACCATGTCATTATCGACTGACTCCAAACCGTAAAGAAGGATTTACAAAGGTTTGATGAGACGACTCGCAATCAGCCTTGTTTTGCAAACATTCGTATCCTAGTTAAGCAAGAAATCTTCTTTTCGGACATTAGCACTTGCGTGGCTTCGCTTAAAAAGGCTGTCTATGAATTACACGCCCATAACGACGCTCAGTTACAAATGGCACAACCTACTCTCCGGTAAGTTTCCATACTCTTAACACCCGGCCTTAGTCGATTGAAGCCATTGAGGCCAGATCGGCAGCAGTGACCTTGGCGCCTGATCCTAAGAACGCATTTATGATGGAGTTCGATATGTTGGTAGCTGTGCGTATATCTCTTGAATCAAAACACCTTTTTTATTATACCTAATGTATTAGGACTGGGATGAATACCTGGATCTCGACGGTAGGAAATTCTAGTTGATTTTTTCTTAGTACTGGCAATATCCATCTACCTAGCAGGGCCGGAATGCAACAGAGGCCTTATGGCTGAAGACGCTGATTACGATCCAATCCCCAGCAAGAAAGCGACGGCAAAGGCCAGGCGCCGGCAGGCCACGGAAGCTGCGAACGTCAGTGCACATACACTAGTGGAGCATTATGAGCATATTCTCTCCGCGTCTTTCGATCTTGGAAGCATCAATCATATAGACGAGCAAGGGTCCGCAATAAATCCTACCTCAGGTAATGACAATTTTGGGTTCGTTGATTTCTTCCCCCTCTCGGATGGCCCGCCCATCGACGACGTGCTCGGCGACGAACTAGCAAGAGAACTGGGTTGGGAATCGCCCGTACCATGCAATGAACGGTAAGTGATACGGATCTAAATATGAAAGCGCATTAACGCCCCCGCAGTGGCCAAGTAGCCATAATACCCAAGGTAATAATCTGCGACCGGCCAGAGAAGTCGATGAAAACATCATTATGCGTTTACAGCCCAACTTTGATTATAACCAGCCCGGAATTGAGCCAGTGAATTTGGTAGACGCAGATGTAGGCGTAAGTAGGCCGCGCAGTATCATAGAGACATCGAAGTTCACCTCATTAAACAAGATTTTGGCACATTTTGATGGTACAATGTTGCCACGTTCCCTGGGTCGCCCGAGTTGAACTCGTGAACAGATCCTATACCCAACCTACAGGTAGAACAACAGCGAAACAGGCTAGCATTCCAGGATGGCATATCACTGCCTGGTATCTCTCCAGTGGACGAGGGAGCGCAGCCAGTTCAACTCCTAGACGACATCACAAATAGGGGAAGAGCAGCAAGAACAGATGTTACTGTCGCGCGTTCGCGACCAAAGAGAGCACGAATTCACCTGGATGCAAGAACTGAGTTAACAGACGAAGAACTCAAGGTATCCTTACCCATTTAAGTCGATGAAGCCCTGATTACTTTTCAGATCGCGAGGGTGCAATATATCCAATCGCAAACAACCCGAAGACGAGAGAATCGTGATGGACGGTTAGCACAAGAGTGCAAAAGCCTGGCAACAGCCCGAATATTTGGCACGCCTGCAGGAGGTGAGGTTGTATCAAGTATCAAAAAGTGGCGATAGGTGTGAAATGAAGAATTGCAGTTATTTCCCCTGCCTTGGCCGACTTCTGGCAAGCCAATCTGAAAGCTCACATTGGCCCAAAAGCTCGTGGTGCCTTGACTCGTGAAGGTCAGCATATGCTCTCTTGCCGTTGAAACTGAAAGTTGAAGTCCTTAGGTATTACAGAACGTCCAAGGAAGCGCAGAAAAACTATGGGCGCCACAAACAAGCAGGCTGAGGACCTTGAGATGTTACCCGCGCGCTCAGTCCACGCCGAAGGCCCAGATTTTGCCGGTAGGTCGTATATAGGTTCGCCTCCTGTTCATTGACATGCCTGCCTCAAGGCAACGGTAATGATATTGATCTTGATTTCCAAGCACCAGAAATGGGCCCTTACAGGTCGTCAGAGGTTGCCGATATCAAAATTATCTCTCCTTCTACTGATAGGCATGTTAGGAACCTGGTCAGGGCCGCCATGCTTCTCGTCCACAATCTGCACTAGGCAGCAATTTTGGCCTTGAAATCGGGTTGAATGAAGATATCAATAATACTCAGCAAAGTTTCATGTTCCCTTGGGACAACGCTGGTCCAAGCTCGACCTCTGGAGGCGCTCCGCTAAGGATGTCTAGCGGCAATCAATTCGCTGTCGAACAGGCGGATGTCCGGTTGCGGGGCAGCTCTCGCAGCAGAAGGGAAAGTCCTCTGTCTGCCGATCGTATCGTTGCCGGCGATGACTTCTCTCCGACACCATTCGGTCGAGGATCGCAAGGATCAGACGATTATCAGTTTGACGGTAAGCCCTTGGCAATTCAATGAACTTTGATTTCCAAGCTATCTAAGTGAAATCGTCGACCCGAAAGTCAAACCTTGCGGAACCGCGACGCGAGGAGCTGAACATATTAAGCCTGGAGAGAAACTCACTAAACTTCTTAGAGTATGTTCTGAACAGGAACAATGGAAAACCTACTAATTGCTGGCAAAATAGATACGCAAAGATGCAGTTCAATACGTTACCAAATTCTGCGCAAGAATTATCTTTTGACACGATTGCCCCCAGAGCAACGAGCACACGACACGTTGCTGCAGCAGCGTTTTATCATTGCCTCGGTGCGTTCCTTGCCTTGAGCTGACTTGATATCTCATGGTGAGGCAGTTCTGGGTACGAAAGATTTGCTTCGATTACACCAGGTGGAATCATATAGTCCGATATCTATAAGCATCGCAAAGTGATTAGATAGGGGAGGTAGGTAGTAGTGACCGTGATGGGCGGAAAAGGGTATGATAATTACATCGGGTTGATGAGACTATATTTGGGGATGTTCAAACTCCAGTCCATATTTTGCTTGTCCCATCGAGTATTTATTACGCCGTCCTTTACAGCCCCCCTTGTATCCAGACATCTCTCATTTCAAGTACCCATGTCAGCTCCCGAACCTTCCCCCGCCATCCTCGCTGCCCGGGCGTACCTGGCCACTATTGATCTATCCAAGTATGATCCTACACAATCAAAACTTATGGATGAAAGGTGCATACTTACGGATGAGGATGACAATGCCATCGGCGCAGCGGATAAAAAGACATGCACGTCCCGCTTTCCATATCACACTCTAGCAGTATTCAAAACGGTAGCTGTTTAGGTCATCTCATGGAGAACATTAACAGGGGGCTGCTTCACCGAGCCTTTTCTGCCTTTGTGTTCCGGCCGTCCGATGGCCGCTTGTTGCTTCAACAACGCGCTTCCGAAAAGATCACATTTCCTGATATGTGGACCAACACCTGCTGCTCACATCCGTTGGACGACTTTGAAGAGGAGAAGAAGCTGGAAGATCAGCTGGGCGTCAAGATTGCTGCCTCACGGAAGTTGGAGCACGAGCTGGGGATCCCACAGAGCCAAACGCCTGTCGGGGAGTTTCAGTACCTCACCCGTATTCATTACCTTGCGCCCTCTAACGAAACATGGGGGGAACACGAAAGTAAGAACTGGAATGTTGTGTCAATAACTCGGAACTTGATACACAATTCGCCCAGTCGACTATATTCTGTTTCTGACAAAGGATGTTACCGTTGATGCAAACGTGAACGAAGTTCGTGACCACAAGTACGTGAACAAGGAGGAATTACAGGCAATGTTTGAAGATACGAGTAAGTCCGGGGACATTTCACCTCCGAGTTACTCTGACATTGGAAACAGGTTTAAAGTTTACGCCGTGGTTCAAACTTATCGCGAGAGATTTCTTATTTGGTTGGTGGGACGAACTTGTTAAAAGACAGGATGTGGACGGAAATGTCGTTGCCGAGAGTTTGAGTGATTTGGTGGATGACAGGGTCATTAAGATGATCTAGAAGCACGTTATATCCAGATATATGTATTGTATATATCATCTCTGATCGTAAAGGTCATAGACTGCACTGATGAATTCTACCCAGATTCACTGGGAAAGTGAGCGTCCTCTGAAGACAAGCATTTCCTGGTGGGGCGCGAACGACAGGAGACTGCTCCGAGCCAAGGGTACAGATGCGTAGAGGGAGAATCCCATTTCGTTCAGGATTTTGAAGATGTGCATCATGAAGTAAGAGGGCTCTATCACAGGAGCTGATCAACAGTATACATTAGACGCACCCTTACAAGCTTTTAGAAAAGTATTTGACCCACCAGAATATCGCTTCGTTTTTAGTTCGATCGCGCGTATGTCGTTGTCCTCTTCGATTTCATCCCGTGCAATCCTGTGAGGTAGTACCGCCTTGAGGTGTGCTCCTAGGGACAGGTCTATATGAGAAGGTGGATTGACGAGATTAAACTGGCGGCCAGCCTTCGAGAAGAAGGCAAGAAAGAAATCAGAGTCTGGATCTATCGCCGAGGCTTCAAACACGAGGCGGGGATGCTTGATTTACTCCGGTCAGAGAAGGAACTATCCGAAGACACACGCCTTCTTACCTGGTCTCTGACATTGATGGTAGTGCGAAAGATGTAACCCTGGGCCAGTTGTTAGATTATTTCAAGACAGACGGCCCTAGACGGGCTTACTCTTCTGGCGAATAGGGTAAACAAGTCGAGAATAATGTAACGCGCTCTTGCTCAAGTTTAGCCGCTGAAGAGCCATGTATGGGCTTTCTTACTCTTTAACGCGCGTTTTCATTTCCCAGGGTGACTCTCGAAACTTGACCACCCAATCGCCGACGCCCACGGCTTGGTGGTCAGCGCCCGGCGGCCAGAGGCGCTTCAATCTCTTTTCAAGCTCGTCTACAGCTGGCTGGGGAATATTTTCAAAACGAATTTCATTTCCGTTCCGGAAGGATATGAACATGTGTACTGGTGGCCCGCGGAGCGCATGTAAACACTTGAAGATAGGGTAAAGGAACGTAAAATCATACAAGGGACAAAGTTGGGATCTTCACCAGATAAGTGATCTGGAGGTTTTGGGTTCGATCGTGTTCGAGTCCGCGCCAGCATGTTATGGCCTGCTGAATTGGTCCGTTGCCTTGTCAAGGGATTGGTGTGATGATCTCCAGCTGGGGTAGCGGCCGACGTTGATGGCTGCTTCAACGCCGATTTGAGCGGAAAAGAGCCGATCGTCTTGTGGCGCCTGTGAGGTTTGGAGCGGTCGGTCTGGCCCGAAACAGCAGGTGAAGCAAGCGGAAAGCCAGGGGCATATTGTTCTGGGTAGGGGACCTGAGGCTGGGGCTGGGCCTGTGGTTGTCCCACTTGGGCAGGAGCAGGCATTGGTTGATAAAATTGGGGATAGCCATTGGGACCGGGAACCAAGGCAGCAGCAGCAGCAGCAGGATTGGCATGGGGAGTCTGGGGATAGGGTTGGGGGAAGTAAGGGAAGTTTGGGTAGGCAGCCTGCATGACGAGTCGTGTCAAGCTAGTCCTTCGTTTTGCTTCCTGGCGGATACGGCAACAGCGTGGATGGTGTATTGAGTGCGACGCTAACCTGATTTCTACCACGTGCCATTTTTTTTTCCGCTACGAGCGCACTCGCACGCCTCCCTGTTTCCCTCCCATGGCCTCAACCTTCTTTACCTGGCTGCGATCCCCGGCAGCACGCGAGTACTTCTTCAGTGCGTTATCCTACACTTTCCGTCCCTTTCACACTGATTTTTTTTGCAAGGTACACACTTCTGGGGGCCTGTATGTTCATACATGCCCTCCGTCCGCATCAGTTGATGCTAAACCTCCTATTCTTACTAGGTCGCCAACTGGGGACTTCCCCTGGCCGCAATTACAGATATTAGTAAAGATGAAGAGATGATTTCCGGGACGATGACAACGGCCCTAGCTTGTTACTCGTGAGTTTGGACGCTTGGATCGTTGTTGATACATTCTTAAGCTACACGTCCCAGCATGGTCTTTATGCGTTTCGGTCCGTACCTTTGATATCTCATACGAAAGTGCGCTCAATCACACTCAACTTCAGCATGGCGCGTCCAACCTAGAAACTATCTGTTGTTTGCGTGTCATTTTACGAATGCGACTGCTCAATCGTTGAACGACATACGATTCTTCAAATACTGGCACATGGGGGGAAGGGAGAAAAAGCTAGCTTCCCGATCGCTGGATGAATCCAACTCTGAGGGCAAAGTCATGGAGGCCGTAGCCGCAGCTAGAGGAGATACCAAACCAACCACAAGCCAGTAACAAAACGCTGGATCATGCATCATGTCCAGTATAAATTATACAGATTAATAATACAGATATCCCTGGGGCATCACCAAAAGCCGTCATTGCCGTCGCCACTACCCTTTTTCTTACTGTTGCTTTGAGCAAGAACTTGTCGTTCGTACATCTCTGCAATCTGACTTGATTTTAGACTCGGTCTTATCCCAAAGATGAGTGTTTACCTGTTCCGGCCCAGTAGCGTCATCCGCCGATTTGTCATCTCTGATTCGTATGAAACGGGGAAACCGCAGTGATATACCTCTCTCGTCGGCCTCCATGGAATACCAATCAGCGAAACCGGATGACACTCTGGTGGAAGACTCACTAAGCCTTGCGCCGCAGTGTATATGGGGCTCAAACTTAGATCAGCTGCTAGAACCTCCCAAACTACTTTTGGTTCGAACCAAACGTCTGGCTTAGCACCGCCAATCTTGATATCCCCCCGAACCTTGGTCATTTCGATCGGTTTCAGGGTTTCATAGTGGGATTGTAATATCTCCTCGCTGAATCCTGTACCTATCTTGCATATGGTTTGATATTCTTCCGAATCGCTGTCATAACAGGCGAGGAGGAAGGCACCATACACGTTGGTTCGCTTCCCCTTGCCATAGTACCCGCCTACAACGACAAGGTCAAGCGAGTCGCCAACACCAGCGAGGTAATCCTTCTTCAACTATACGGCGTTGGTGTTAGTTTGCGTATCTGTTTACCTCGGTGAAACGTATTCACCTTGAGCCAATTGACGCTCCGCCTACTAGGTTCATAATAACTGGCATCAGTTTCCAGCATCTTCACCATCAAACCTTCGCATCCGTCCTTCACACTTTCTTCCAAGAAAGATTGTATTTCGTCAACGGTTTCATTATCCGAAGCCTTGGCAAACTGGAACTCAAAGGGCACTGCATCAAAATGTGCTTGTAGGAGCTCCCTGCGGTCTCGCAGCGTCTTTTGTAGCAGTGGCTGACCAGGATGTCAGCGTTGGCTCATTGTGAAGGTCTTTGCTTACCTCCCCATTCAAATATAGTAGGTCGAAACCAAAGAGGCACACGCGAACTTGTATATCTTCTAGTTTGACATCTTTACGTTTCCGCTTACTTAGTTCTTGGAATGGCATCAATTTGCCAGTTGTCCTGTCAATAGCGACAGCTTCTGCATCCAACACAAAGGTTTTCGTTGACTCCTTGACCGCCTACATTTGCAAGCGAAGTAAAATCGTGATCGGCAATCCATAGATATGCTTACGTGTGGTAGCTGTTCAACAAGATCGGGATATTTCAAGCTCATATTTTCAGAATTGCGACTAAATATTGTAATCTTGCCGTCCCCTAACTTATGTACCTGCGCGACGGTTAGCATTCAGTCGTAGTATTAGGTATATGAATCATACTTGTGCACGTTCCCCGTCATATTTGTACTCGCAGGTGAAATGCTTGCCTTCGAATCGGTCTAATACCTCTCCAATTGCCTTTGTAGGTTTGGCAAGCATTGGTTTGAGGGGTATCCCGGGTCGTAGTTTGCATTTCTCGCGCAAATTGTCAATCCCAAACTCGAGTAACGCGGGTATAACTTCATCATACGAGGGTAGTTCACTATTAGTAGTCGGGTTAGTTGGCCAGAGTTGGGCTTAGATGGAATGCACCTATAAACTGCCTTCAATATTGTTGCTCCCTCTTCCAGTTTGGGCGCAACTTTGTCTTGATTCCACTTCTTACCCACTGGAACAGTCAGGAACAGGAAATCATACTAATTCAGTCAATCCTTTTACCTTTCCGAATTTCAGCAAGAACAGTAGCATGTGCAAGAGCCACAAGCACCGTTTGTTCCGCATTTCCTATTCGAAGTTTACCCTCCAAACTTCGAATGATGTATTTCGCTTCGTGGTTCTGGCAAGCAGCGAGCAACTTTGTTATTATAGAGACTTTTTTGGCTTGAGACTGCATGGATCCGATTAGAAACCACAGATCAAAGGGCGGCGAGAAGCGCACCGAGTGCCCGGCAGTCGTGGCAATCTCTTTGAGGTTTGCAAAGACAAAGGACAGCGTTAGGGGCTTGGGCTTGAACAACGTCTTTTGACTCGCTTTGGAGTTCTAGATAATGTCAACCTAGCATACTCGAACCATTGCAACAAAACACCTACCATAGCAACAAGACCGAGGTCGCCCTCCCTCTTCAAATCTGCTTTGATCACTGAGAGACTTCTGCCCGTCGATTCTGCTATTGCTTTGATCAATAAACTCTCTCCAATGCCAAGTTCTATGCCGACATAATCAGGACATAACTAGAGCAGTTGAGGGCCTATTTTTGCAGCGCTTCAATACAATGAAACGTACTTTATTGATACAGAGGTAAACAGCTTGAAGTAGTGACTTGTAATCTTCCTTTGCACTTCGCTGTATAACTAGCAATAGGAATGATGTCAACAATGCAGTTTTCTCCAGGCGCTTTGTTGTTGCCTCGATCAACGAAAAGACCTTGGCAAGAGCAGCGTAAGGAACACTGCTAGTGAGTCAGGCTAGTGTATGTGAGACTATATTGGGCTCACGGCTCTCCTAGCTTCCACCCGCCGGGTATGTCCACATCTTGAATTTTAGAAAGAGCAGCCTCTGCACTATGAGGCCCCATTGAACGAGAATTATGGCAAAAAAAGTCATGCTTCCCTCACTTTTTGGATGCAGCGGAAGTCGCAAGTTCTTCCATCGCCTCCTCAGCCTCTACCTCTACCTCTTCCTCGCCACCCCCTTCATGCGCGGAAGAAACTTCCTCTTCTCCATCCTCCTCCTCGGCCTGTTCTTGTACCTTCATCTTATCCTTCGACTTGGGAGGCGCCGAATCTGTTACTGCATGCTTCGACGACTTTGATTTGACAGGAGCTGCTACCTATTCACTTAAAGCCTCTACAAAAGAGTTCTTTCCTTCCTACCTGAACTGCTCGGTGCCGAGGTTGCTTCATCATCCGAATCCAGTATCCGACGTTTCTTCAACTTTGGAAGTCCTAGGAAACGTAAATATCAAATCAAATCGAAATGAATAAACACCGCTGTATCCAATACCTTCACTGGGGAGTACTTCTTCCTTTCGTTTGTTACGTTCCGCTGAAACGCCTTCAGCCTTCAGCTACCGACGTCCTGCGGTACTAACCTTCTGGAGTCGGACTAGGATCTATCTCCATGGCATCCCCTTCTTGCTTCGAAGTGGTATTCGCGCCATTAGTCTCCTGAGTCGCTGGTGGCGGCTTTGCCTTCTTCCACAATTCGGTCAGGCTAGCTTGTTGGGGGGGGGCTTGTTTTGTGCTAGGAGGCATGGTGAAGAACTTTGCTGTGAGTAATGTGAGTGGCCAAGGTCGAAGAGGACAAAGCAGTGAGAAATACCCAAAGTTTGCTGGCGGCCCATTCGAAAGTGTATCGACAGGGCGCGACGAACAAACATGCACACATATCGCGTCGTGTGTCGACGTAAATGACAAGCGCGTGCCCGCCTTGCCGTTATCCCGGCATTCTCCGGACAACTGTACAGCTTCCTCGTCGGCTGGGCCCAAATAATCGACAACAAGAACTCGATCTACACAACGACCCCAATACAAACACGATGGCCGACGCACAGGTGTGTTATGTGCGCAAATAGATGAAGCCACGATTGCTAAATTTCTTTAGATCGAGAAGGCATACCAAAAACAACACCTCTTCCAAAATGCCAAAGCTCGCGGTGTGTTTAGAATTCCATAACATCGTCGAAGAATTGCTCATCCTGCCCTGTTTGGTTAGGTAGCAAGAAGATTGCGACAAAGAATAAGCGGTGGTACAAGGATGTAGGATTGGGATTCAAGACGCCTGTAGAAGCTATCAATGACACATACATTGGTGCGTGGTACAGTTGTTCTACGATCCGATATGCCAACAATAACAATAGACAAAAAATGCCCTTTTACTGGCGACGTTTCTATTCGCGGCCGAATTTTGACAGGAAGGGTGATTTCAACGAAAATGACCCGCACCATTATTATTCGGAGAGACTACCTTCACTATATTCCAAAATACAGTGAGTGGATGACGCATTGCGGATGGGGATGAGGCGCTGAAAAAGAGGGCAGACCGGTACGAGAAAAGACACAAGAATTTAGCAGCGCATGTTTCACCGGCGTTCCGGGTAGAAATTGGCGATGTTGTGACGGTCGGTAAGGAAGTTTCAGATGCGATAAAGGCGATATGCTAAAAATGAGACACCAGGGCAATGTCGACCGTTGTCAAAGACAGTGCGGTTCAATGTCTTGCGAGTTGCAAAGAGCAAGGCGGCGGTGAAGTCGTTTGGGAAGTTTTAGTACAGGTACAGCAGTAGATGTAACAGTCTAAAATGGGACGGAGATAAACAAAGAGCCAAACATTGAATGGCAGCGGTTTGAGCGAAACCGAAAGCTCGAGTTGACTGGCCGACTCTCCCTCTCCTTCTCCTCCTCTGATCCCTTCTCTCCTTTCAAGCTGGCACCAACCTTTCTTTCCGTTCTTGCAAACCTAACAAAGTCCAGGGCTCATTCGCCTCAGCCCAGAGCCTCCGACTCTTCTCACATGGGTCAACAATCCTCCAAGAAGAGTAGGAAGACCGGGAAGGATAAGGACTCGTCCATTGACTCCTCTTCACACCCTACTCTCGAAGATTCCTCTGATCCTGCTTCCCAATTAAATCCCTCACGCGTTTCCGACCTTCCAACCTCGACAGCAAATGGTTCCGAGGCGGCCGCAAACGGAAATGCTACTTCCAGTGCGTCTAACTCGATCTACACGAGCTGGATCCCTTTTTTTGTCCAGGACATACAATTCCACTAATTTATCTCTCTCCTTTCTTCTTTAGCATCTCCCACAAGCCCAGCGCATCCGTCACCACATCCCTCTCCCCAATCTGCGCCTCTTCCTCTTGATGCTCCAACTCAGACGATTCTGTCCAATTCTTCTTCTCCTCTCCTTGGTTCCAATACAGGAAATGGCCAACAAGGCGATCCAAACGGTGGTTCCAAGGAAAAGCTCAAGCAGTTCGACGTCGACGACATGATCCAACGATTGCTTGACGTCGGTTACACCGGCAAAGTTAGCAAGTCATTGTGTCTCAAGAACAATGAAATTACTGCCATTTGCACCGCCGCACGCGATGTATGCCTCAGTCAGCCTACGCTTATCGAGCTCTCACCGCCCGTCAAAATCGTCGGCGACGTGCACGGACAATATTCCGATCTCATACGCCTTTTTGAAATGTGCGGCTTCCCCCCAGCCTCCAACTATCTCTTTCTTGGGGATTACGTCGACCGGGGGAAACAAAGTTTGGAGACTATTCTCCTACTCTTATGTTACAAAATCAAATATCCAGAAAACTTTTTCTTGCTCCGGGGCAACCATGAATGCGCCAACGTAACTCGAGGTAATAAAAAAAGGCTACTCTTTGCCAACTTAAAACCTCATTAATCGACACTTTAGTTTATGGCTTCTACGATGAATGTAAACGACGATGTAATATCAAGATATGGAAAACGTTCATTGACGTTTTCAACTGCCTTCCTATTGCCGCTATCGTTGCGTCCAAGATTTTCTGTGTGCATGGGGGCCTTTCACCATCATTGAATTCCATGGAAGACATCAAACGCATACAGCGGCCAACAGATGTTCCGGACTATGGCTTGTTGAACGATTTGCTGTGGTCAGACCCATCAGACACAGCATTGGATTGGGAAGACAATGAGCGCGGAGTCAGTTTCTGTTTTGGGAAAGCCATTATCAACGAATTCCTGGTGCGGTATGATATGGACCTAATATGTCGAGCGCATATGGTGGTGGAAGACGGCTACGAGTTTTGGAATGATAGGACACTGGTCACCGTGTTCAGCGCACCTAATTACTGCGGCGGTGCGTCTGGGTTTTTCCAGTAGCCGAGAAGTGCACTGACAGGTTCCCTACTTTAGAATTCGACAATTATGGAGCTTGTATGAGGTTCGCATCACTCCTGTTCCAGTCTATCCAAACTGATTCTTGTTTGCTAACCACTTGTCAAAAGTGTCTCCGAGGACTTGCTGTGTGCATTTGAGCTGCTTAAGCCACTTGATGGCGCAGCACTTCGCAAGGAGATGACAAAGGCCAAGCGGAAAAGGTCGGATTGCGTCTCTGTCTGACAGTTCAGAAGTTCATTAGGCCCTTTCCTAACCCCATTTAGCCTGATGCAAACCGCTACGTAGCTGGCAAGCTTCCACGTGCATCCATGGAAGCAGCGATGGGCCCCCTTGGTTTTGCCTTATTTATTGTCATCCCGGAGTGGCTGGTATTTGAAGGAATAGAAATTCCAGCATATTACAAACGCCAACGATGTCAGCGATTCCCGCATCCATTATTCCCCTCTCCTACCCCATGACATTTTGCGAGCTGTGACTACTTGGCACAGAAGATGTCGACGGTACCTCGACCTTCATTACGCACACTTGGCGGATCGTGTATTCATATCCAAGCTTTCCTTTTCCTTGTCTGTCTGGTACCTTTTTCCTTTTGTAATACTTCCCATATCACCAACACTTTTACTATCTATTTTTCTTTTTCCTTCCCGCCTTTCGGTCTTTCGCGGTCGCTTATCAATGTCAATCCCACATGGTGCCTCATAGTATTTGAGTTTAATGAAGCATAGTTTAATCTCTCATGCTCCTTCCGGTTCGATACGACTTGAACCGCGGAGTTATTCGGGGTCTTTTTAATCTGCCATCCCAGCGTTCCGTAAATCAGTCGTGCCAGCGTCGTAAACGTCTGTTTTCGGATTGTGGGTAAAAGCGATATACAGTGGTATCCAACTGTTCATCCAACTATAGGATAAGATGCCAGGGAAAAAAAGTATATCAAAAGAAAGCAAAAAAAAATGCAGGGACGATAAGGTTCAATAGATGATTGTAGGGAATAAATTACAGGCGCGTGTGCGTGTGCGTGTGCGTGGGTGTGTGCGGAGCAGCAAACGAAATAGAAGGGGCATGTGTGCGATAATCCAATGATGACAAGCAAGGAATGGAAGCAATCGATCACCTGTGTGGAATTTGAACACGCAGAGGGAATGTCACAGTATGCGTCTGCGTCGGTCGTGGTGTGCTGAGGTAGGTGGGGGAATGCTCCACGCTGGTGGTGGGGCCTTGCTCAATTTCTAGTAGCCGCTCTTGCACTTCGGAGGACCTGAACTCTTCAACCTCCGACACTTCCTGTCCCTCTAAGAGGGCGAGCGCTGTCTCCAAGTACCACACTTGCTTCTTGACGAAGTGGACGACGACGGTACCCCCGACGCGTGCGTCTTCATACTTTGTTTTCCTACCTTCGCGGTGTTCCCACGCGTATTCAGGAGTCACTGGACGGCCTGAGAAATGTTAATTCAATGAACATATTGTAAGAGACTAAGGTTGACCTTCGCGTAGCATAGACATCTCACTTCCCTCCACAAGAGCCTCGACACTATATTCTGTTGACAAATCAGGGACGGGCGGGGTATACCGCACGCCAAAAGTAGAGACGCTGGACCAGGACCAAGACGCAGGCACAGTCGAAAAAACTGATTGGTCTGGTTGAGCGTGATCAAGACCAGTTTCAATGGTCTGACGTATCCGAGTTACTTCTGACGGGAATAAAAAGCCATGAGAGTATCTGCAACATTAAAAAAAGGTGAGGCGGGCTAATCGCGAAAGCAAAGAGGCGAGGCTCACACAGTGCCTGATCTTGGATGGTCATATATCCAACATCGTTCGCTAGTCCATCGGATATCCGACGAATTGGGATGCATCCTCATCCATTTAGCGGTTTGCTTATCCTCTGCACCTTTGATGAGACCCTTGATAGCTGGCTCATTGGCAACCCAACCGACAAGGCTCCAGCTAAGGGCATATAGTTCACCAGCCATAAACTGGTGCAACCTATTAGTGACGAAGTATCCCCAATAGACCAAAGGATCAGCTTCTGGCGGCCGTGCGAGCGAGTCAGATGGCTGGTTGTACAGTTCGTATCTCAAGCGTGCCTCTAGCTCGGCGAGCATTACAAACGAATCGTCATCGACCTTGACAACGTAGTCCGGCCTAACCCAAGACTTGGTTTTCCCGTTCACAAGGCCATGATGAGGATCATGGGGAGCAAGCGGGCAAGGGGAATGAGTCTCGTTCGAGTAAGAAAAACGGGGAAGGGGTAACTGGGCAGGGGGTTGGTTATAAATGGGAGGGACCCAGGCGGAGATCGCGGCCCAGGAAAAGTAGGTATATGTTTTACCGTTGTTCATGTTTTCGGCCACGGGTAAAATGACGATGTCATTATAAGCTACCGGGGGTCATCAGATATTAATACGGACTAGGAACAGCAGAATACTTTAAACGTACTGTTCATTTCCAGTTTAACCCGTCGTTCCATGCTCTTACGCGGCTGGCCCATAATGAAGCGGACGACCGTTCTTGAGGTTCCAGCCCCTCTATCACCATTTCCAGCACCTTCCCTACTCCGTGGGTGGCTGGCCCACGTCGTCCGAATCATCATGCGCCGCTCAAATGCAGAATCGACGGAGAATACACCAACAAAAACACCGGCAGGCGGCAAATTATCTAATTTTGAGGCATTAAAGGGTGGGTATGTGATATTGGTAGTGGCGTTGTTGCCATTGAGGGCCTGGAAAGACACCAATTCGGGTGCCGCGCAATAAGCTCGCCACGGAAGTGGTTCTTTATCAGGATTTAGGATATGCATGAGCGAAAATGTAATCACAAGGGCGATGACGCAGAGCAAAAGGAGTGTCAGAATCTATAACAAGGGCACCCTCAGGTGAGCAAGACATAAGAAGAAGAAGAAGAAGAAAGTGAAACGCACGATAGTATATGTGTGTGCACGGTTGAAGAGGAAACGAAAGAGGCGCCGGGAGAACCGTCGGATAGTTTTAATGATCCCCCAGCTGGACCTGCGTCTCCCCCTGTGTGACGCAGACCACCAGGGAGCCCGGCGAGCATTGAAGGAAGTAGTATAGGGTATGTCGGGTTCACTGTCGGAACCTGAGCAACAGGGGGATGATGGACGGGATGAAAAATGAAGGTGTTGAGGAGACGGCGGACGGGACGAGAGAGGAGAGGAGTTGGCAGTAGATGAGATGGAGAGGTAACGGGACCTTGTGGGCATAGAATAGAGGTGGGGATCTTGACTTGTTCCTTCGGAATCAGTACTGGAGGAATATAGATATCTGGGGACTTGTCTGCGGGGTGGCCGTCGGCGACCGCTAACAAAGTCCATGTTTGAGACGAGTGAGTGAAACGACTGCGGAGAATAGGGAGGAGGGAGAGGGAGAGGGGGAGAGGAAGAGGAAGAGGGAGATTATAGAACACCCATGTCGTCAGAGCCCCTTGGCGAACAAGAGAGCAGAAATACTTTTTGCCCTGGATTCACACGAACAACTGGCTCTAATGTAGCCCAGCTCCGTACACCATCTGCCAACTCCTTCTTTCCTTTACAGCCTCCCAAAATACCTCCAATTTCCTCCGACCTCCCTCACCTTCGCTGGGAAGAAGCCCTTCCATCCCGATTCGTTTTTCCACCCTCTCAATAGCCGTCTTTCCATCACACTCAGCAGTCACCCCAGATAAATACATCACCCTTCCCAACCAACACGTCAAGTGAACATCCGCAATCGAAAAATGGTCACCTAAACATGGTAACATTTTGTAAAAGAAAGGCAGCAGCGGTGCTGAAATTGTCAGCGTACATACCCAGAGTAAACGGCCCAATGATATCCTTGCTGAGTGCCAAGAGCACCTCTTTCAAGTCCACTTTCCACGCCTTTGAAGCAATCTGGAAGAACTGGTCCCGTTTTTTCCTTGCAACAGGATCCAGGCTGGACGTCGGGATGTCCGCATCCTTGAGAACATCATACAATTGATCGTGCCGCTCTTTTTTATCTCTCCACAACTTGACGACTTTGTCCGAGACCCGCAGAGATCCCTCTGCGGCGTCGTTGAGGTACTTTTCCAGAACTTGGCGCCTCGATACCAACCCGGGCAACACTTCCTTAGCGAGGTCACGTAATGGCACCTCACCAGATACATTGAAGTAACGCAGATGATTTGGGTCAGCGGTCTCAGAATGGAGAAGGGTGATAATGTGATCAGAAATATCCGTAAACGCAACCGTGGCTGGTGCAAGCGATGGTGCAGGTGCGGATGACGTCGTGTGCGTCCTCGAAATTGCAGACCTCGACTTGTCCAGAAATTCGACGATGGTCTATTTTTTCAAAAATAAAAATTTCGTCACAAAGGAAGGAACCGTTCGGTAGACCTTGGTATCTGTGATCGCCCTGTACCGGCTTTCGACGTCCCCTGCCAACGTATCTTCCAGAGGCACTACCAATGCAGGAACAGTGGCTAATCAACGGAGTACATAAGCATCGGTTATTAGTACGGACTGATGGAATTTTCGACCACCTGACCTTTTGGGTTGATGCGCAGATACGAGACGTCATAATTTTCGCCCCTTGCTGTCAACGAGAGTAAATACGTGTGCCTGGATGACATGTCCAATTGTCTTCCACTGACATAGATCGACCTGTTTCAGGTCCACTTCGTCCTTTCCATACCCTTTCTCCTCTCTGCAAACACAAATCTCCAACGATTTTTATATTGACTGAATTGAAGAACACTTACAATGCAAGCAAAGCTGAGGAGGCGGGTCAATCATTCCTAAGCGTATCATTGTGATAAGATAACGTACCAACAGAGGACCAGATTGAGATGGGATAATGATAAAGTACTGCTTTTGGTAGAGTGGACATGACTGAGGAGAGGTTATCACCTTTTTGTGGAGCCTTGTTGTGACTGCCCGGTTTTAGCCGGGCTAGAATACCTCTGGGGGGCTTGACTCTCCTCCCGGGGAGATGCATTTATGTACTGCGGGACTCGGGAGGGCCCCTTAGTTACTAATGGTTTCGACCTGAGGGGCGAAATGCCCACTAACACTAAAATCTCAGGATCATACTCAAGCAAGGCCTTTTCTAAGTCATGCTCATTATGTACATGTAGTACTACATGCCTTTTCCACATTGCTTTGATTACACTCTGCTTTATTGCTTTTCTTCCAAAGCTCCATTTCTTTGTGAGTAGGAAGTTATACTTGTTATGATTAATGGCCCCATTTTCTTTCTTTACCTATATTCTCTTATCCTTTACTTACTCACATTCATACCACCTCTAGTCCATTCCCTTTCCACTTACATGTACAGTAATATTCCATACCTTTCCAGAACCTTCTCCATCCTTCTAGAACCCTCGCATGTACCTCCTCAGACTTCCTGCAATGTGCCACACATTATCTCCTTGGAGTCCTTGCAACATGTCATTTATGTGTTATACAGTCCCCTTTGTCAAGCAAGTGATGCTTTGTGAGGCAATCACAAGTGTGGGAAAATACCAGTAATGCATTGATCAAATACTGGTAGATCACTGATTGCAGTAACACTCAATCAATCACTGTATCTCAATATAATAATGGTCTTCTAGAATGATTCTATTCACATAGAATCATACTGACTCATCCATTATATGGGATGACTGATCATTCACACC
>KI546398.1:0-11345 GCA_000497225.1 Amanita jacksonii TRTC168611
ATGAGGGATAAATGCCATTGTAACATGAGGCTCACATGAGTCACTATGAGTCATAATCTATTGTCTTACTCATTCTATTGTATCAGTATTATTAGAATACAAGGATGTACTTAATGAGTAGATAAGAATGTTTGTAGTGCACAAACAGTGCACAGTATATAAGATGAGCACTTACTGCTTCATCTTCTTAACCCAATCCACATCTTTAACTCATCTCATACCTGTTGAGCCCTAGCTCCTTGTATAACTTGATTACTAACAGCCTTGGTAAGTGTTGATTACACTTGCCAGTCCTAATGACTGCACAGCCACTCCTTTCTAGTGGAATGTTTTTAAACTGCCATTTAATTTTCAACAGCACTCTAACACACAGTTTTTAATTACTTAGCTGTTTTAAACACATTTGTTTATAAACTATTTATCACTGGGTGTTGAAAAGGTCTGGAAGCCATGCTGGTTATAAACCAGTTTGAAAACTTGGTGGGAATTTTCAACAGAACCCTACTGCTATTCAAAAAAAGGCCGGATTTCGGTCGCCGCTCCGAATTCTTGGCACCTCTCTCAATCACCCATGTCCAGACGCAGTCACGCCAGTTTCGCCGGCGGCCTAGCGCACGACAAGCGATTATCAAAGCATCGTGTCACAGATGAAGATCTCTTCAAGTGCGTCCTTTCTGCTCTTCCATGTTGTTTTTCCAACCTCGTCTAGTTATGTACTCCGAATAGCGTCAGTCCTCTGTCCATGTGGTCGTTCAACCATCCCTCATGCACGTATAGCATTCTCAACTATCTCTTGCTTCCGAAGGAGCCGTCGGCTGCGTCATCTTCCAGGGTGGTATCTCAATCCCACGAGTCCCGGGACGGACGGGAACCTCATATTAGACTTCCAGCTCTTTCCAACTTTTCAATCAGCGATCTGTTCAGGGATGGATCCAAGAGTGCCAAGTTTCCTGAAAAGTTGCTCAAGGTGTTGGAACAAAAATTGCAAGATATAGCGATGGGCAAGGATGCCGCGTGCGTGTTATATTGTCAATTCCGCCATCCTATGCCCTCATCTCTCTTTCCAGCTACTCCGACCAACTTCTCAGACGCACTATGGCCAAATTCTACGGCCAATTCATGGACGAATCATTTAAGCGTCAGATGAAAGAAAACCGCAAAATTGAAGAGCTCATCCTCATGTTCGCCACTCACGCAACGACGGTTCTCAAGAAAGAACCGACCCTCGCAAACGAAGGCTGGAAGATCGAGCTCAACAATCATATCGCACAGTTTGTCAAGATGCTGAGAGACTGTATGCGCGGGATGGGCCACGTATCGCCAGAGTTGTTGCAGCGGCTGGATGGGTATGTTGCAAAGTTGGCGCCGCCTACTCCGGCGGGTTCCACACCTCATTCCGATTCGGGGTATGATTCGGCTTCGATGATGACGGCGACGAGGGATCGGGATTCACATGCGGGTTCTTCGACGACGGTAGCGGGATCGGGTTTGAATGTCGCGGATATGCACCTTGTGAGGACGGTGGCAGCTTTGTTTAAGATTCCTGAGGTGGCTATTCAGAGAGAGGTGGACCAGTTGAAGGGTGTTGCAACTGAAAAAGTTCGCTCCTCATGTTTTTTGTCGACTTGACATCTTCAAACTGACCTGTTCAGGCCGCGTTGGTAGATCTTAAGGTAATATCTGCATACAACATCTGCATCACGGCTCAACCCCCTCATAGACGTGTTTAAAAAACATCAATGCAGGTACCAGCTTTCCAGGCAGAAGAGAAGATTTCGACAACGAAGCAGGCTGGCAGCACTGGCGAACGCTCGAAACTACTGAATTACAACAACTCATGGTCACTATGGTTCAAGCCAACCCCGAACTCGCCAAATCCACCCCTTCCGGAACCACCCCCTCTCCTCCGCCACCGAATGCCCCGCGGCCCGGATCCGTGTACTCTGTGCATGGACACAATCTAGACTCACCTTTCTCACCCATTGTCGAACGATCATCATCATCTCAACGAAATGCATCCATTAGCAGCCGCAGGACGTCCCTGTACAACCATAACACCGATTTCGACGGTGGGCAAGCAGAAGACGACCTGCTCCCGGTTGGACACCATTTTACGTACATCCCACCCAACCCTCGGAAATACTACAAACGACTTGTCGATCTCTGTCTCCAGTGCGACCTCGATCGGATGTTGAGTCCTGAGGTTCCGGATAATGAAGAAGTCTCACTGGGCATTTTGTCACAGCCACACTTGGATCTACTCGCAGAGTGTGCGGCAAGGTGGAGGATCGATGCGGCGTATAGCGCATCTTGCTTTTTGGACCTGGTCAAGGATTTCTATGAGAGGGAGACAATTCCGGTTCAATGTGTTCCCGAAGCGTTGGGAGGTGTCATTAGAGCTGTGGAAGAGAGTGAGGCAGGGCATATGATGATCCAGGATGTGCGTGTTTTTCCTCCCTCACCTCTTTGCCTCTCGATGTTGAATTCCTTTGACTGAACATTCTGTTGGTCTAGTATGAATACCTATGCAACGTCTACGCTTCCTTGTTTACGATCTTCATGTCTCATCTCTATCACGCGATGGACCAACTTCCGTCTTTGAAGCCTTCGGACATTGAAGCTTACCTCTCTGTCCTGGACCATGTGACAGACAGTGGGTTGCTGGATAAGTTCGACCTTGATATTAATGCGAGGTTCGAGGATATCCGGGCGCGCGTCAAGGATGTAGCGGTAGATTGGTACGATGCCAGGATGGAAGCAGTCTTAAAGGAAAATCCGGGTGTGAATAGGGCATTGCCTCTTCTAATGGTGACAGACGAGATTGAGAAGAGTAATAAACTATTGAGCAAGAGGTTTTCAGGTCCTTTGCTTGGGTGTGTATCGTTTTTCTTCTAAGCGCATAGTCACTCAATATGTCACTTGCAGTCAGATCGACGTCGCAGTCCTCTTTACCCAAGTCATCGTACCACGGTTTGTTGCAAATCTGAGAAACTCTCAAAAGAAGCTGTACGAGTCTTCTACGAATGGACCTACACCGGATGTTCCTATCCAAGATGTGTTTGCGCTATATCGGAGGACAAAGAGCTTGCTTGAAGTGCATGAAGCGGTTTCTCCAGAGTGAGTGAGCACGGGCGACCTTTTTTTTTCTTTTGTTTTGACTGTTGCCTAGGCTCGATCTGCAATTTGATATTGGAATGTTCTTTGAACCTTATGTGAGGCAGTGGCTTGCGTTGACGGATAACAAAACGAGTCAGTGGGTGGAAGCTGTGAGTGTTTTCCACTCTGGACATTCACGTTAACTGGGGTATTGGTTTAGGCTGTAGCGGCCGACAAGGTAATGAGATTTCCCACCCCACGGCTTTAGTCATTGACGTGACCCTCTAACTTACCTAGTTCGAAGCTGAGGGAGAGGGGGGGCATAGTTCTTCTATTGTTGACCTCTTTGATTCGCTGCGTAGCCCTATCAACCTACTGCAAGAACTAGAATGGGCGGATGTATACCAAGAAGGCCGGTTCTTCACTAGTCTAGCAAAGGTGTGTTTCTTCCCCCTCATTTGATACGCTCTAATATCTTGTCGTAGACCATCTCCAAAGCCGTGGACATGTACTGCCGATCCGTGGAAAGTCTCTTCCTATCCGAAATGTTTCCTCGACCCAACGAATACCTCCAGCCTCAGAAATCATCCGCCTGGCTTGAAAAGGCAAGACAACTCGCCGCTGCAGGAGAAAAACGCGTGGAGCCATTCAATTTTCGGCCCGAAACTTGTGTCAAGCTGAACAATGTAGAGGGGGCACGCAAGCTACTGGACAACATGTACAGTCAGATGCAAGCAGACCGAATAGCGGAAGCGCTGGAGCAATCAGCGCCGCCCGTGCCTGAGAAGGTGGAGAGAGGGGATAGGTTCTTGTTCACGGTGAAGACTGTGATTGCTGAAGAGCTTGTTCCCGTAGATGGGAGTACATCGGCCAAGCTGGATACGTTTGTCACGTTGAGCGATGAGGCGGGGAATAGGCTGGCGAAGACGAGGACAATTTATGAATCTGCGAATCCTAGATGTAAGTCCCATACTTTTTCTGTTGGAATACGGGGTTGTTGAAGCGTAATATAGGGGAAGAGGCATTTGATATCTCGGTGGAGAAACCGCTTTGGCTGATGGTAAGCGTTCGAGATAGAGCGCTGGTGGGGAAGCACGACACCATCGGACGGGCGTACTTGTACCTTGACCCACGGAGGTTTGGCGATCTCTTATCACATGAGCTATGGATGGACCTCGACACGCATGGACGGATACTAGTTCGCGTGAGTATGGAAGGAGAAAAGGATGATATCCTATTCTTCTTCGGCAGGGCTTTCAGGTCGCTCAAGAGGGCGGAAGGAGATATGTTAAGGATCTTCATTGACAAGATGTCACCGTTTTTTCGGCAATGCCTGTCAAGAAGCGTAATCAAGACTCTCCTGAAATCTCGAGAGGCAGGGCTAGACTACAACAAGGCCCTTGGGACGGTCACCGCTCTTTACCAATCGGCTCTCGGTGGCGGCCCCGCGTCAACTGAGGTCCAGATTCCTCTTCCATCGTCAGAGAAACCACGCGTGAGGCCAGAGGAGTTGACAGACGTCGAAGTAGAACAGGCGATCGTACCCCTGTTTGACTACTTCGATGCCAATCTGCAGACACTCAACACATATTTGAGCGATTCTGCCAAAATGATGGTGATGAGCCGGGTTTGGAAGGAGGTATTGGGAGTCATTGAAAGTTCGTTGATTCCCCCATTAAGTGATGCGCCTTGTGAGATGAAGCCGTTGACTGAGAAGGAGGTGGACATTGTATTCAGATGGCTGAAGGTCTGTATTTATCCATGACAAATGCAACCAACGAATTAATAAAACATATTTTGTAGTTCTTGAGAGACTACTTTTATGCTAATGGAGAAGGGCCTGTACCACTTGAATCGATCCAGAACCAGAGGTATCGGGATGTCCTATCCATACGGCTATATTATGATTGGCATACGTGCGTTCTATCCGTCTCCTCATGCATAACTTCTGCTTAACCTTCGTGCCAACCTGGTAGGGATGCGTTGATGGAAGAGTGCGTCAAGATGATGCAACAGAGTCTCGGTGCGAACTCTACGTATGTCAAGAAACGCGCCAAGAG
Organism: Amanita jacksonii TRTC168611; assembly: GCA_000497225.1. NCBI lineage: Eukaryota > Fungi > Basidiomycota > Agaricomycetes > Agaricales > Amanitaceae > Amanita > Amanita jacksonii. The sequence continues at coordinate 5,157 of KI546398.1, forward strand.
CGTGTATTCTCAGCGTAACTTGGGTACAATCCGAGAGAAAAAGAAGGAGAGGAAGCAAGAAAAGGAAGTGGCAGGAAGCGAGGAAATTATCCTGAGGATTCTGCGAATGCGGTCAGTCGTTTTCAGTATAGTAATGGCAATCATGAACTATTGGCTAGCCCCGGGACATCTGATTTTATTTCCCAACAATTACGGATCATGACAAAGATGCAGCAGGAGCAAGAGCGTCGCGCAAAAGAGCAAGAACACAAGCTGAAGAGACCCCAGCAGGTACATAAGCAGAATCAGAGCCAAGTGCCGCCCTTGCCACCGTTGCCGTCACCTGGACAATAGTTTTTTTTTTTAACTCGTCTACCATATACCTCCAGTTTACGACAGTCCGGATAGCATGCCGAGCAAGATACAAGCTTTTTTCTTTTTCTTTTCTGTTCTTTTCCTAGATGTACCTATGGTTGTTGAGCATGGCAGAATGGACAAACGACGGACGGATGCCCGCTAATCGATGGGACCTACGATACCCATTGCAGCAATATGATACCGGCATATTAAAAGTTTGCAGACGAGATTACAACCGGTCTTCACAGTCAAGGGGGTACCAGGCACTATAATGCTACGGCGGATTAGTCCCTGGTGCAAATTGCAGTATCAAATACCATTGAGGCTGAATTAGCAGTACTTCTATGTATTTACAACTCATCGTGGCCTGATGAAGGCGTTTCCTCCGCCTTAGCGGTATCACTACTCTTAGGCTCACCACCCGATCTCGCTGTGCTCGACTTTGCATCGGCCTTCTTCACTTTGGGCACCTTCCGCTTGACCAACCTCGTCAAATGCTGCTCAAGCACCTTCGCCCTTGCTTTCATCTCCGTCGTCTCGATCACGGGATCCTCGTTCGGCCTCACGAGCTTCTGCTTCTCAACCCACTCGTTTAACCACCCTTCGTGCTCCCTTAATGCCTTTTCTAGTCCATCCAGCTCTTCTCTTGTCCATTTGGATGGAAGCCCTGAGGTGGCTTCGGCGGTCGTGTTTGCACGTGCCTCTTCCAAAAATAGGCGTGTGCTCCAGTTCCACATTTGACTGTTGTTAAGGGCGTGGGGGAATGCTTCGATTTCTTGGTATCGGTGAATGATCGGCCGCTCAAGTGCCCTAAAACAAGGGATGTTGAGAAATTGCACCACAATTTAAAACGTAGTGGTATAGCACTCACTCTAATGAAAGTCGCTGCTCATAAAGTTGCGTCGTTTCTGCCAAGTCACCTTTTTCAAATAACCATGAAAAGGACTCGTCAAGTTTGTCCGAGATGGCTTTACGTTCCGGCTCTTGAGAGCACTTCTTGAACGGCGTATCGGTGTTGTCCGGGTCCAAAAGGTCACGTAGTCTGTATAGATATCCTTCCAACGAATTTCTAGCTTCTCCTTGGCGTACTTTGGTTATTTCTTCGGCATCTAAGGCACGTAGCCTGTATACCAAGCACGTAAGTCGGGTAGAACCAGATGGAAGACTATGCATACCGGGCACGGGCATCTTTCTTTTCCTCTATAGACATGGGCAGGATTGTTGAAAAGCGGATGTTGACGGTCAAGGGAATCGTCTGCTCTCTTTCAACGACTTTTTTACCTTCTGCCACTGGAGAAAGTGTTGCAGAAGAAGCACCGGAGGAAGAAGACTCTGAAGCAGGTGGAGATGGAGAGGACTTGGACGAACTGGATTCTCGCGGTGGTTGGTTTGTGACTGACTCCGTTGTCGTTCCCTCAGCTGAAGAGTTTGATCCCCCAAAGAATCCTTTCAGTTTCCCTATATGACGTTCATAAATAATCCGGTTAGATGGTGTTGGTACAGACCTGCAAGACTATCATCCTTAAATTCGCCATAGGCAACTGCGTCCGTCACCGATACGAAGCCAGACTCAGAAAGTGTGACCGTTGCTTTTACTACGGGATCGACGACGCCTAGTTCAGTCAAGTTCGCAACCGCTTCTGCAATACCAGAAATATCCGCCTCTAGGATGCGCCGGGGGAATCCACTAAAAGGTACATTGAACGCTTTTGCGCTGTCATAGAGTGACATAACGTACGGTGCAACGTCATCCCTATAGTCTAAGCTGATCACAAAATCGTCCTTCCTCTTGAATGACATAGTCTTCTTCGTGCCCACCCTGGAACCAGCAGGGAATACGAGGGTATTTATAGTTCGTGGTCTGCTATTGGCTGAGGTCGGCGCTGAGAGATAGGAGGCTTGGACATCGTAGGTGGCCATATCTGACACCTTGATGTTCTTGGTTTTGAATTGTAAGCTGAGACTTGCACCACGTAGTGCTGCGCCTGTTTGACATCTCTTAGGCCAAGCAGATAACATCAATCAAAAGTGATACGAACCTAGGACAGCAGCTTCATCTGCATTGACGTTCTGTGCAATTTTATGCCTATCATGCGTCAGGGGGAGAGATGATGTCCAAAACAACACGTTGTTACTTACTCCCCGACGGCAGCCTTTACAGCGGCTTGAATCATCGGTGTTCTTGAGCTTCCACCCGTCAGAATGACAGAGGATATATTACTCTGCGGACATGTTTTAAAGGGGGGGAACAACGAAAGGTCGGGCCATATTTACCATCGTCAACCCGGCATTTGCTAGTGCATCGTGAATCGGCTGTGCGAAATGGGGCTTCAAATCTGCACAGGCTTTTTCAAACGATTCCCTCGTCACTTTCGTTCGAAGATCCAGATCCCAAGCAACGCTCTCCACCTGAGCCACAGCTTCGGTGTTAGCACTAAGAATCGTCTTGACACGGCCAGCTTCCTTCCAAAGCTTGGCCAGGCCCTTCTTATCTTGCCTCACATCCTTTCCATGCTTCGCGTTGAAATTTTCGACCAAGATATCCCTCAGTCTGCTATCCAACTCCGTCCCGCCAGTTGCTCTATCAAACCCGACGCCCATAACGGTAATTTGTGGACCTTCCACGCCAGCTTTCCCATTCTCACCGAGATTGACAGTCGAGAATTGGACGATGGTTGCCTTTATTGCCGCCGCACCAGCGTCGTAAATGACATGAAGCTCGGGCTTGGAAAACGTTCTTGTCATCGCGTAGTTGACTGCCACGGCTGTTCCGTCATTGATCAACGCCAGGGTTTTTAATCCTGCTATTTCAATGGCATCCACCATGGCGTCGCGTTCAAATTGGGTAAAGTAGGCCGGGACGGTGACGATGACGTCTCGGACCTTTTCGCCGTCTGTGTAGGACTCGGCCAAGTGCTTCACGTAGCCGAGTTGCATCGCGATGAGCTCTTCAGCAGACCAGGTAGTGCCGGCGGAAGTTTGGAAAGCGACGGTGCCCCGGGAGGAAGGGAGAATAGTAGATGGGTGAATTTGTTTGTACTTCCGAGCTATCTCAGAGTCAAAGGGAGCGCCTTGAAGGTATTTCACGGACGAGAACGAGTCTGAGGGAAACCTAGCGGCCTGTTCAGGGATGAGCGATATATTCAAGGGGGGGATAAATAAAGGAAGCTAACGAGGTTGAAAGCGTCTTGACCGAACAACCGGTCGTCTCTCTTCCACCCAACACAGGCCTGAATTTTTCGTTTCGAATCCTTATTAAGCAGAACGTCGAACGGGACGCCCGGCTTCATTAAGGACGCCTTAATCCAGTCCGACCCATAGTCGATAGCTAGGACCGCGGCCTGTGTGAGATAAGGGAGAAGAGCTAATAGCAGAAAAGCGAGGAGAGGAAGCCGCATGATTGGTGCAAGGGCTTAGGAAAGCTTGTTCATGAAATGGGGAAAGGGAGGGTCTGGTTTTTTTGGCTTGTCGTGGCGGACACGTCAAGTCCGAGCCGCGCGGTCACGTGTGTTGTACCAGTCCTTGCTCGCCGCTTCACATCAATAGCCTCCGTCCAATGACTCTTTCCTTTTTTTACAATACTTGGTTTCGAGAAGCCTGTGACGATAGAACGTCTGAGACGACGAGGGAAACATGTAGTCTAAGTGCAAGGGATCAAGACCTAATACTATTAGACGGAACGGGAAAGGCGTCCCTCGATCAGCCACTCATTCCTTCCAGGCTTGCCCAAAAGATGTGTGGTTCAGCGCCAAACGTTTTAAACTGCATTGAGTCGCTAGAAAATGACGTCGAGAAAAATACTCCACTCGTGTGCCTGCATTGTCTGCAGGTTCCGCAGAGGATTTTCAGCCGTCGCAAAAGAATCATATTACCATCAGTAGGGGACATTATCTCGCCTGTCATCATCATTGATCTGCTGGACAAATGTCACGATTGGGATACTCAAATCCTTCTTGTGGCTCTCCACCAACTTGTCGGTCTCCGATGGCTTCTCTGTGGTTGGCTGCCATCTCACAAGGCACCACTGTAACTGACATCGACAGGTTCAGCCGCCAACTTGAACTACCCTACGACCTATTTTTTCATATTCAAATTTCCAGAAACATCATTTGTAAAACTGCCAATCACAAGAGCACACAAATTTTAAAGGACAAGCTGAGTGCAGCCTACATTGATGAGGCCGTTCTGTAAGAGAGAGATTGTTAGTCTGTAGTATATATCATCTGGAATTAAGGCGCATACGTAGTAATTGTTAGTGCAGCAGAGGGCATTATTGGTGCTGAAGGGGCCAGATGAGCATTTCCTTCCGTGTTTTTTTTTTCTATCTTTCACTTACCAGAGCGACTCTAGACCAATAGTGATCGGAATACAGGTAACTATCATCAACATACGTGAATGTGATTTTTCGCTATCAATTAGTGCTTGTTACTTACGGCCAACCAAGCCAGTGAGGCTACTAACAACAACGCCAACGGCACTGAGGAGTGACGTGGTGATAGGGTCGATGCCATTGGGTGCCTAGGGTGGGTGAGTGATACACCAAAGAGTTGTCAAGGTCTGTCACGCACAGTCTCGACCGACACACAGCACATTTCAGAACCAGTGTTGCAGTTGTTGCGGGGTAAAACATGAGCACTAGCAGCAAGGATGGGGAGAGCGAAGAGGATGAAGCGAGAAGCGAGCATGGTGAGCTAGTTAACTGTATTCCTTTGGCGGATACCGTTAGAGTAACCTGGAGTTGAGTAGGGGGTTTATATGCTTTTCATGGTCTCCTTCCTTTTCGCCGTTTCTTGTGCAGTTATGCGCCGTTTGTCACCCAATAGACGCGTGTGAGTGTAAAACATTTTCCATAACCGCACGTTCGACATGTCTGATGACAGCTTCCATTGCAAACGTCCTGCTTCATGGGACTAAAATCAACACGTAATTCTGTCAGACCATACCTCGTAACCGCGTGCCCGCGGCAGCCATGCTCGTGCGATATTCATATAACGTGGGGTATCTATTACATTTTATGAGGAAGACTTAATGATACTTGAGGCACCTACCATCAATTCCATATGCCCCATACTACCTACCTTCCGGGCCCGATTCTTGACAACTCTGTTGGATTGGCAAGCTTCGGATGAGAAAAAATATCCCTGCCATCTTTCCATTCTATCTCCATTTTCTCTATCCCCAAGCCATCGAACAAACTAAACGCATTCAGTTCGGTCCGTGAGGTGGGGTCACTGTTCTGTAACTCATACCAAAGGTAAGAGTATATCACCTGCGTTTTACAGGTACCGATGATCACTAGGTGCTTCAGCTGATTACTTGCGGTTGAATTCGTGCCCCTGTCATCTGATGAACCGCACATAACCTGATTTAGGTTACATTGTAAACTCATACTCGGGTGGGGTGCCATCTACGCAGAGTTTATTGCGGTAGTCGGCGGACTATCTGCAGTGTGACATACCGAAGAGAAGAACGGGTCTTTGTTGTCGTTAATGGGTATAGTCGAGACCATTTTCACATGTAGAACTGCACCTACACACATGTCTCTACATCACTCCATTTGGAAAGGCCGGACCGCAATCGCAAAACCAAGAAAAGCACTGGCTTACTTATGGGAATTTTGACACATCACCAACCCCACATGGATTCAAAATGGAACCCGATATTCATGAGTTGATGGCCGCCAATGTTTGGGTGCTTGAGACGGTGAAAATCGGTGTAGGTACATGCATCCAATTGTAGGTCCCTGGGTTCCGAAAAAATGCCATCAATCTGGCATAGTATTGTACTTTGTGTTTGTCAATTATGGCCTTTATAGCCTTTGCATTATAATTTCATCAGAGGTGCTGTCCACTC
>KI546399.1:0-10253 GCA_000497225.1 Amanita jacksonii TRTC168611
AAGACAATGACCCAAAGCACACTTCCAGGAAGGCCAAAAACTGGATGGAAGAGAATAATATCATGCTTCTAGACTGGCCTCCACAGTCTCCAGACCTTAATCCTATTGAACACCTTTGGCATCACATCAAAATCCAGCTTGCCAAGCATGAAACACCAGCAAAGGGAGTTTGGGAGATTTGGGACAGAGCAGCAGATGTGTGGAATGACATAGAGCCAGGGGTGTGTCAGAATTTGATTGAAAGCATGCCTAGAAGGGTGGAAGCAGTGATAAAAGCAAAGGGGGGTAATACAAAGTACTAGAATGACCATTTCCTATATTTCTGATACCCACTCAAAAAAGTAATTCAATGATTCATCAAATTAAAGTGTCCATATCTCCATCAATACTGTACCTAATGACATAATTTTATTATGGTCATGTAGCCCAGATGTACTGCTTCCATTTATACACTCACTATTTAGCCTTGTTTGTATTTGTTCATAAGTTATTCCACAGACAGTCAAACAGTACCAAACATTGAATCACTTTTTTGAGTCACTGTATTTGAGTGGGTATCAGAAATATCAGAATCTGATGGTAGCTGGTTCCTGTGGCATGAGAAATGTCACAAACAATTCAAAAGTGCCAAACATTGGGCTGGTTTTTTGAGTCACTGTATATAAACTAATTATACAGTAGATAGGACCTCAGTCATTTATCCATTCTATGACTGAGTCAATCATTTGATAGGTTATGGGCCCTGCACTCTGACACATAAGAAAATTTTTCAATAAGATGATAATTTTTATTTATTATTGAAACCATTGTGACACCAAATTTTGATGCAAGCATCAGCTGCCTGGAGGCAGACAGGTCCAATTGGTTTGTTTTTCAGAAACATTTTACATGTGCTGCCAAGGACAAATGTGTCTGGGGCCATTTCAATGGGAGCATGTCTGCTCCATTGATGAAAGATTATGTCATATCTTCTGTGAAGGGCAATGCTACTGCTATGGAAACCAGTAAGGCTTCTGATGCCTCAAAATCTGAGAAGGATTTTAAGGACACATATGAAAAATGGGAAATAAAGGTGAATAAGGTGATGAACTTACTGTAGAAGAAGTTACCCAACTCAGTGTACTTGCAACACTCAAGAAAGGAGACCACAGTGGAAATGTGGACTGGTCTGGTTAAAGAATATATGCATAAATCTGTGTTGAAGAAATGTAGCCTATGTCATAAATTTATGTCCATGTGCTATGAAAAAGGGGCTGACTTACAAAAAGAATTCAACTGCATTTGAAATAAATACAAGTCCCTCCTTAACCTAGGCATTGAAATCAAAAAAGAAAACTACTGTGCACTCATATTTGACTTTGTACCTCATGACATAGCCATGTTCCTTGCACATGTATCTGCTAAACAAGATGCAGATGAAATCAAGTGTGGAGATTGTGATCCAGTGAATAACAAACCTCAGGAATACTCTCCTGAGATGTTAATGCAAATTGCACTTGGTGAATGGGATCAATGTGCAAGGCAAAAGAATCAGTCAGACTGAGTCAAGAGAGCAGAGTCCATGAGTGACATGGCTATGGCTGTTGTCTCAAGTGAAAGACCTGGCACCCATGCTGGTGGTGGCTGAGGTAGGGGACATGGGAGAGGCAGGGGGAGAGGAAGAGGGAATGGTTGCAGAGGTGGCCAGTTTAATAACAATTCCAGCCCTTCTGGAAATTCCTTGGGAACAGGTGGGGTCAGGATTGACACCTGTTGGAATTGTGGCAGAAGGGGCCATAGGAAAAATCAATGTCCCACAGCATGGCTAAAGAGGAAATGGATGCCAGGATGGCATCCATGTCAAATGCAGCAGTTCCCTTACTGAATTCTTCCCAAAACCAACCTCCCTACCCCACAAATCCTCCAGATTTGGGAGGAGGTGCTAATATTGCCATGGATGCAGTCACAGGTGCCTGGATGGTTATACTCTGGACACTGATGTCAACTATAATCTCTATGAGGAATTAGATGAAATGGAAGGTTCTTGCATCTGGGATCTATATGATTTAGGCACTAGTCACCATATGTCTCCATGCAAGGGTGAATTACTTACCTTTCAATCAATTCCTCCAAAGCCATTGATTGCAAAAAATAAAGAGAAATTTATGGCATATGGAATCAGAGATGTCATTATCTTGATACCATATAACAATAAAGTCAAAAAGATCCATCTCACTAGGACATTATATACACTGTCTATTGCTTTCACCCTCATTTCAATTGGAAAAATCAATGATGCTGGTTATAATACTATATTTGGCAGTGGCCAATGCAAGATTATTGCCCCAGGGGGAGAGGTAATGGGTAAATTTCCAAAGAAGGACAGAATTTATCAAGTTGAACATACACCAAATGCCATAGTTGGCATGACCATTGATGGAAAGACCAAAATGACTATTTGTGATCTTCACAAGTGAATGGGTCATGTCACTGCCATCAACATTTGAGACCTTGTACACAAAGGCATCATTCAGGGGGTGGAGCTCACAGATGATGACATCAATTTTGAGTGCATCCTGTGTAAGCTCACTAAATCCAAGCAATTGTCAGTCACAAAGATCAGACATGGCAAGAGAGCTACCAAGTTTTTGAAGAGATCCATTCAGATCTCTGGGGTCTGGCTCAAGTAAATACTCTCAGAGGCCATTTGTACTTAATTAGCTTCATGGATGACTGGTCATGCTGGATGTCAGTATACCTGATGCAAAAGAAAAGTGAGTCATTCAAGTCTTACCTGGCAGGCCTTCCTTTCCTCTTACTTTCATCTTACACTTTGACAAAAAATTCCAAACAATTCAAATAAAATCTCTATTCTCAAAAAACCATACATATATCAAATCTAACACTTTCTCCTAACTTCCCATCCAAGTTTCCTAGTGCAACTAGAAAGAAAGGCGCAGGAAATCACACGTGTTCGCAGCATGGCTTCTGAAGACGAAGCCAGCTCTCCCTCTTTCCCCTTCATCCTTAACAGTGTCAAAAGTACAGACATACCCCCAGAAATTGGAAATCTGGATCAACTCTCAGACATCAGCGATTCTGGGGATTCCATCGCTGAACTCGCACGCACCCCAAAAGGCATCCATTTTAATGGTTTCAAATATTGGCAGACGGTCGCTCACAATTTCAGAGTGGCTAAGTTCCGAAACAACGGAGACTTATTGGAAGACTGCATTGCATCTCTCAAGGTTGTGCCGGAATACTTCAGGAAGTATAACGGCGTGGACGCAGGAGTTATTTGGATAAGCATTTTAGGAACGAAAACGCCGGAGGGGCGTGGTGAAATTCCCCCACGGTTCTTCCCGGCAGGAGATTTCGTGGTCCGAGACGAAATCATAGACAATGTACGTAAAGAACTTGAGGACATCCGCAACAAGAGCAAAAAGAAGAAGCGTCAAGTGGGTAAACAAGCAAAGACGGACACTACGGATCTAAGGTCCCTGTCCCCCCTCACACCTGTGGGGGAAAGTGCCCCTCCTAGTAGGGGTGTGTCTATTCTAGGTAAGGATATGGCAAGCGTTAGCTTGCCAACAGAAGATATCCTCGCTAAGAAAAAGGCTGCGTCCAGAGTCGGCACGCAGACAGAAGCAAAGCCGGGAGCTGCATCTAATACCAGCATACAGGAAGAAGAAAGGCTCAGACACACCCAAGGGGACGAAGAGGAAGTCCCAAGTTCACAAACCCCAGCACCAATCGAGGTGATGCGTAATCTGTCGCCCAGAGTCGTCCTCTCACCAAGTTTGTCACGGCGCAAGGATGTAGTCAAAGACAACAACAAAGACAAAAGAAGTCAAATCAAAGAGTCGTTAAGACAATCCCTTGTAACGGACAAAATCAAAGCCAAACGAGAGGAGGTCGTAGAACACAAATATGGCATGAGCGTGGATAAAGAAATGGCCAATAGAAACAATGATACGGCGACAGACGCGGATGCTCCGGAAGAGGAAGTTGATGAGACTGAGGAATACACGGAACCCATATTCATGTCGGAATTCGTTAACTATGGATTAACAAGGGATGAAATTGAGCTGCGAGCCATCGAAGTTAAAGAGGGCAAAAGAGACACCATCCTTTCCAGTCAGGAATCGAGTCAAAGCACGGCCCAACATTTCGAGACGGGCATCATACGACACAACAGACCCATGAAAATCCCCCCTATCATCCGGGAAAAAATAAAACTCATTGAATTCCGAACCATAGGGAGATACATCTCTGATGCGGAAGTGGACACCAAGGCACAGCAATGGAACTGGAAACGGTTCCCTTGGGATCTGAAAGGAAAGGATCTTGAAGAGCGCATACGTGTATACGAAGAAAACGCAATCAAGATGCGACAGTGGGAGGAAGAGGAGATGAAAGCATACGAAAAAGAGTACCAGAAGGAGAAAGAGTTTGTAGAAAAGTTGGAAGAAGAGAAGCGTCAGCAGGAACGCAAATTGCAAGAGAAAACCCTCCGAGAGGAGAAGGCCAGGAAGGACTGGGAAGAGCAACGCAACTCGGATATCGCACAGGCTATCGAATTAGCGGCTGACGAACAATATAAGCAAGCCCTGGAGGTGGAAGCGGATGAACAATTAGCACGGGACATGGAGGCGGCAAAGCAAGTGTCCCTCGCTGGCAAATTATCTAAGTCCAGACCCACAGATGACACCACCAAAGGAGAAGGACCTTCCCGCAAGGCACAGGTGGACGGTGAGGATAGAGGAAAGCAAAAGATGGAGGTCGACGGCTCCAACGATATCAACAACATAGCAGAACGAGTCATCGACATGATGGACAAGACTCGCGAAGGATGGGAGCAGGATGTTATATCGCTCACAGGAGTCCTGCTAGAAGGGCTTGTACGGGAGGCGCACTCCATCAAAGCAAATCTCCTCCCTGATAGCTTACTTCTTCTTATCAAGAAGTCGTCAATTTTCCAGGATGTCAAGAAGGAAAACGAAGATCTTACCAATAGGTTAGCGGTGTTGGCAGGCAAGAACAAGCCTCCTCTCGTTAACTTCAATAAAATCGTTAAAGACGCAGTGGTTTTAAAATCCACCTTTTCTAACCTTCCAACGGAAAAGGCGCTAGCCACAGCCTACGAACTAGGACAACACGCCAAAGATAAAGGACTGCAACCAAAACAAGGCAAGCCTTCGTATGCATCCGCTACTGCCTCAACAAGCAAAACGCCAAAGACCGGAGTCCAGAACAAGGCCACCAAAAATCAAAAGGGCCAAGCCCGAGTGGATGACGACATCCTTAGTGGTAATGAGGAAGAATGGACACAAGTCAAACGTAAGAAAGATTTTCCAAAACCTATCATCGGTTCCAGGAAGAACGAACTCGTTTTCCATGTCAAAGATTCATTACACATGGTCTCCCTCAAATCGAAAAGTGAACAACTCCTCCTCTCAGATATAAACGCGGGCATTGCGAAAAGTCATACCGCGGTAGTGGACCATGATAACGAAGCGATAGGCGTAGCTTGGACATTCAGAGATAAGTTCAAGATAGTATTCAAAGAGGCTATAAACGACAAGGAAGGTATAGTCAGGGCGCTCAAGGAAGAGTTCCAAATGAATGATGACGAATTCGAGCTGTTGGACCGCCCCACCACTTCGGCGGTCAAATTCCTCGCTGTACCCACAAGGAAGATGGGAGGCGTTGTGTGTTCACCTGAAGACATTAAAGAAGCCCTCAAGAAAAACCCTGCCTGGCAAGACGTCGTCTTCCATGGCAATCCGGTCTTCATCAAGGCCAATGCGTATGAAGAGTTAGGACCTTCAGCGGTGGTAAAAGTAACTTTCGTCAATGATAAGGACGCCAGCAGGGCCAAACGCCTCGAGAATACAACGGTTTACCTTAACGGTAAATTCTGCAGGTGCAGGAAATGGTGGAACAAAGACGCCACGCCGCAGTGCACCAATTGCTGCAGGTGGGGCCACACAACTTTCAATTGCCGGAGCTCAGTATCAATATGTGCCAAATGCACCGGCTGCCACCCTACTTCTCAACACGCAATGTATTGCGAGACTTGCATCACCACGGGTGAGGATTGCAACACTATCCTATGTGTAAACTGCAACCAAAAGCACATGGCCTCAAGTCTGGAGTGCGAATTCTATATGAAATGTAACGACGCCGCTTTCATTTCTGAAATGTACAGGAAGAGAGCTGACCAACGTCGGAAAGCATCCAAGACATCCGCGACCGCTGGCCGAGCCAGTACCTCATCGTAAATATGTCTACTAAAACCTTTATTTCACATAATATTCACAAATCAAGAGGCGCTTTACACGGTCTCCTAGAAAAACATGCTCAAGACACGGATATCATATGTATTCAAGAAGCCCCATTTTTCATTGTCAAAAATGTTCCTTCACTCACTCACCCAAAAGGGGACGAAGAATGGGGAACCATCCAGCACCCGCACTGGATATGCCTACACTCTTTCAATACTTTCAAAGACACTCAAGTAGCTACTTACGTCAACAAAACTATCGCAGTGGAACACATTATCTATACTGACCACGCCCTTTTCAATGACAGGAACGTACTGCTCACCACGCTTGAGAATTGGAGTTCGGGGCTCTCTCTCTCAGTCGTAAACATATACAATAACAATTCAGGACTCAACAGAGGGGACAACAACCCCTCTCTAAGCTCGCTCGTTAGGAACCTAGCAAGCGTCCTTGATGTATACACTGTTATGGGCGATCTCAACATCCATTCAAACACGTGGGACAGCCTTCGAGCATCAAGCGGACCCAGAATTGCAGCCTCCCTCATCAAAGCTACGTCAGACGCCAATTTAGAGCTTATCACGCAAAAGGACTTACCAACTTTCGATAACCGGCGAGGTTCTTCATCCGTAATAGACCTTTTCTTCATACGCGCCAGGTTGGTAGATCAATGCAGGTACTGGACCACAAAGGCTGCCAGCGACCACGTTCACGTCCATGTTCAAGTTAGTACCGGCAGCGACGATCAAGTCCCAAGAAAACCTTTCATAAAACGAGACGATGAGGACGACACATATAAAGCCTATCTGGAAGACCTGGGGGGCATCGGGTTCTGCCCTCAAGAGCCCAGCACCGCGGAAGAAGTAGAAGAATGCGCCAGCAACCTCAAAACGCAAATTCAGGATATCTTCAATAAACACGCCACCACGCCTGACAGCTGAAGCAACCCTATGCTTTGGTGGGACACAGAATGTCAAGAGGCCAAAGACGACGTGGAGTCCAACCCATCGAGAGCCAACCTAACAGCGTATAAAACCGTCATATGTCGGGCAAGGCAAAACTTTTACAATAAACGCCTCAAGGAGTATGAAGGAAAAGGCAGCGTATGGAATGCTGTCAAGTGGGTCGGACCGAGAAGGGCCCCCCCTACCATCCAAATCCGCAGCAACAATAAACCCATTAACAACGTTAACGCATTATGGGAAGTAGCGGACGATCAGTTCCATAAAGCAGCAGGCTGCGAACCAGACCAAGACTTCATCCAAAACCTCCCCAAACAGGAGGAGCGCGACTGGGTAGCCTTTTCAGAGGCAGAAATAATGGAAGCCTTGGCCAAGACGTCCAACTCGTCAGCACCGGGGCCAGACGGCGTCACGTGGGCGGACCTTAAAAGAATAACGCCGGCACTGCTAGACCAAATCGTACGATTTTACAATGGAATAATCAATACCGGCCACTGGCCCTCATCACTAAAAGAATCCATCATGGTAATCATCCCCAAGCCAAAAAAAGAGGACTACACTGTAATCAAAAACTATCGCCCTATCGCCCTCCTGAACACAGTAGGAAAACTCTTCACCAAGATACTCGCCAACAGGCTTCAAGACGAATGTGCCAGGTATAACGTTCTTCACCCTCACCAGTTTGGAGGCGTTAGTGCCCATTCTACTACTCATGCAGGTTTTTTCCTCACAGAGTGGGTTCGGCGTGCACGCGAACTTGGCTGCTATACATCTACCCTCGCGGTAGACATAGCACAATTTTTTCCATCTATAAAGCATTCGGTGCTTGAATCAATACTAACAACCTTTGGCTTTAACCATAGAGTCAGCGCCTTTATATCGTCCTTCATGGACGATCGGTCTACCAAGTTTCTATGGAACGGCATCACCTCCCCCCCCTTCAAATGTAAGGATGGCACACCCCAGGGCGACGGTCTATCCCCCATCATATCAGCCATATACTTGGCAGCAGCAGTACACTTCATAAATGACCATCTAGTGGGCAAGAGGAAAACGTTCATGATATATGTCGACGACTGTACTCTAGTTGTCTCTTCACCCTTGATCTTCGCCAACTGTGCGGCCCTACAAATCATGTTCAATGCCTTAGCGAGCACCCTGGCGTGCATAGGCCTCCTTATCGAGCCATCCAAAACAGAACTTTTCCATTTTCTAGCATATGACACTTCAAAGAGGGGCAGGGCCTTTCTCAACCCGCCCCTCTTCCCCTCCATTACACTCACATTCCGCAGAACTCAAACGACGATCAAACCACAAGAACACTGGCATTATTTAGGTTTCTTTTTTGACAAATCTCTATCTTTTTCTTTCCACGTAAATACATATGTTAACAAATCCCTATCTCTAATTAGGAGCTTACGCATGCTGGGTAACTTGGTCCGAGGGATCAAGCCGACGACGCGCATACAGGTATTCAAAGAAGCGGTCATCCCCATCTTGACCTACAGGAGTCAACTATGGTTCCGCGAGAATGGCACTGGGTGTCAAGACAACCTCAGACGCATGAACTTGGTATACCACAAAGCTTGTCGGTGGATCACAGGGACGTTTAAGACCACCCCCACGGCGAGCCTTTATGTCCTATCAGGTCTCCCTCCACTCAAGTTTACGCTAAACAAGTTGGCCGCCTCCTTCTTCCTCACAGCAGGTAACGCTGGCGAGTCACACGCCATATGGCAAGTCATTAACAACCCGGCCTTCATCATGGGAGGCATGAGGGGAAAATGGAGGCAACTGAAACCAGATTCATGGACGCTCGAAGACATCATGATTACATCATCCAGAGGGCACGAAGCCACAATACGCGGACGACGCATAGTCGATACCATCCCTCATACCTTCAGACTCGATATGGCCAGCCCGGCCAAGAAAAATACGGACCAGTTCAACAAATGGCTCGCAAGTAGACGCAAAGAGATATCATCATGGTCGGACAAATTAAACAACTTCATAGCTTACGCCGATGGTTCCCTTGCGGATAGGAAATCGGGATGGGGTATAGCCGTCTTTAAAGGAAAGGACATCATCCACAAGACTCATGGCCCGTCAGCCGTGGGTTCATCATTCCATGCCGAACTAGACGCCATAGCGGAAGCAGTCAAGTTCTGTGCTGCACGGGTCCAAAACGACAGCAAGGTCTTTATCGTCTGTGATAACAAGGAAGCCATCAGAATGGCTACGAATTGCTCCAACCACGAGTACCAGAACGCATCAATCAGTATCGCAACAAAAATCCGCAACACCCATCGCCGCTTTCCCGGAGTGCGGTGGACTTTTGCGTGGTGCCCAGGACACTCGGGCATTGCAGGCAACGAGATAGCAGATAGCGAAGCAAACTTGGGTCAAAGACAAAGCAATTTAGATATACTCACTCGAGGAGGGGGGTTACGACGGCTCAAGGATAGCTGGGAACAAGAAATGTCAAACATTCGGTTTAGCCGCAACATGCTCAAACTCAGACATAAGAAGAGAGACATACATATATCATTCAAAGGCCACGATAGCAAAAAGATCATCATGGCCGTGGAGGATGACATTATTACTTTCTCGTGATTTAACCGCGCGGTTACCAACCATGGACCCATAGGAGAGTACCGCCAACGATTCTTCCCGAACCAAGACCACGAATGCCCTGTATGCGCGCCCGAGGCCCAAACCAGAAGACACGTGTTATTCAAATGCGATAAGTATAAGGCTCACCTCACTGTAGGAGAAACTCATGGAAAAGATAGCATAGAACACATACTAGCTTTCTTACGTACTAACCCATCAGCATTTACATTTGAGGACGCCCCTCCAGAACCCCCGTGAGCACATTCTGTGTACTAGTTCCACTGGATGGTACCCATAGCTACAATTCATTTCTCTCTCTGTATACATACTCATAGCACCGCACGCTCTTACTTGTAGACTACTACTTCACATGCAATACACCCTGCTATTCAAAAAAAAAAAAAAAAAAAAA
>KI546400.1:0-11205 GCA_000497225.1 Amanita jacksonii TRTC168611
CATGCATTGCTAATGGTCAAGCCTACATAGATCAGATAAACACAGTATTATATTTGATCACAGTTATATTACAATGTATAGAACAAGTAGTACATAGAGTTCAAGTTGAATTCAAGCATTGTAGGGTGCTGCCCATATACTACATTGAAAGCTGTGGCAACTTGTATTTATGATGGCTAAGAAACTAATGCCAATGGATTTAACTAGGATGATGGTATGCATGATTGCATGTGGGCAATGCATGGGCAATGCATGGTGAAATTATGCTAATGATTATTTTGCAACTAGAAAGTGGGAGTATGAGGATGGATAATGAATGATCATGGCATGATCATTCAGTTGTTCAGATGTTCATCAAGATGTGCATAATGCATTGGCAATGCATGGCCATGCATGATAATGCATGACCACATGTGGCCAATCAATGACCATGCATTGGACGCGTGACCATGCATGATCACGCATTTTTGTCCATCTTTGCAGAGTAAATAAGGAGTGTCTTCAAAAGTGAACACTGTGGGGTTGTCTTTAAGGAACTTAATGAGGATATCTAAACTATTACTAGACTTTAGGAAAGATTTAGAAACATGGGTTGGGTACTTAGTGCATGATATCAGCATGTGAGCTTGGGAGTGAGGGCTTGTCTGGGAAGAAATGCTTCCTATATTCTCCAGTGGGTGCATGATTCGAGGCCACTCTGTTCAGCTGAACGAGCTGTTGAAATACCAAGCCGAGATATCTTTCGCATACGCACGCACGCACGCCGAAACGCCGAACATTCGCTACCGAGCAATTGCTCGTCTATACCCTGCATATTCCCATCGCCCCCGTTCCGATCCTTTCCTTGCCGTCCGCTATTCCTTAAGATACCGCTATAACATTACACACATACTCGTAGCACATATTTACCCTATTTACGGACAATATAGCTAATACCGAGCAGGTATTTAACTGCTCAGCACCCTTCCGCCGAACCTCAGTCGTTTGCACTGCAACGAACTGAGAACCACATTCGTTAGCGCTCACACGAGCAGACCAAGGTCGTCCTCCACTATAGACCTTATCTTCTTACTATCTGTGCCTTTCAATGACATAGCTATGTGTTTTCCTTTAATGCATAGTGGCAGTAGCGACTTTCTGTGCCTGACAAGTTGTAATTCTTTGTTCCACTTGGTGGTAAGGTGATGCAGGCCTCTGCTGTTAGTCATTACTCGCACATCTCCATCCCTCCTGCCTGCCTCTGCAAGGGCATCTGCCATCTCATTCCCCCTTATACCTTTGTGACCTGGGCACCATACCATATTCCATGTGACATTGGGTTTGGTGGAGTGTATGAGCTGAATGGTGGAGCATATACGGACTGATGCTGCTTGGTATTTGTGTTTGCTGCAGTTCATCGCGTGACAAATGGCTTCCTTATTGTTGCCTATGACAGTAATGTGTGAGTTGGTTGATGCAAATTTTGACACTCTCTTGACTGCTCTATGAATGGCATTGAGCTCGGCATGGTAAGATGACCCATGCACTGAACTTCCTCTAGTGCTATCAACATGCTCCCCTCCTGAGAACACAACAGTCCCCCATCCTCTGCCATCCTCCACTTGCAATCCATCAGCAAAGCAGACAATGTCGCCTCTGCTGATCCATTCATTTATATCTTGTTGAAATGCAGAGGCAACAACATGCTTCGCTTCAACATTACAGCCATTAGATAACTATTAGTTCCACTAATAGTCCCATGTGTCAGCCACAATGGAATAAGTTCCATGTATCAGCTACTTCATTATTGCCAGAGTGTGTCAGCCACATAGTACAATTACTTCATGTATCAGCCACACGATACATGTTTTACATATTATAATAATAGCATAGAAACATGTATATAAGTAGAACCATTCTGACAAATATACCTTAGTTCTTCTTGCAACCACATAAGCACTGTAAGTCTATGAACTCCCTTTGCTAGGTAGAGCTTCCAGCGCAGACACTGCAGCCATAGGCACAGTTATGCAGCTTCTACATATCTTTCTTTCTTCTGGCTACCCACGCCTTGTAGTCATCTGATGACTTGGCTGGTGATGAGGTGTCATATTTGACTAAAGAGGGTAGCATGTCCTCCAGCTGTTGTCCTTTCAGAGTTTCTGGATGTCCTGGGGTTGTGGTACTCTGAGTGGGAAGAGTGCCCCATGAGTCTACTGTCTTGTCAAAGCTGTGGCCCCTCATTCCTCCAAAGAAAAGGCAGGGATCGTTATGTGTGCACCATGCTATATGGTTTGAGGTGAGATCATCAATGCCCAGACAAAAATGGGCCCTGGACAAATTGAGAGTGAAACGCATAGGGGGTAAGCCAGAGAGGAGATTAAGGGACATAACCAGGGTGGTATGGAAACATCCCATGATCCATCTGGCAGCTTCATTCTGGACCGTTGACATGATTTTTTCATTTGCTTTGTGGTTTTTCCCATTTTCTTTCCACCATAGATTTGCCCTGTATGTTAGGATAGGGAGGACTGCCCCTTTGTATACTTGAATACGTGTTTTGTGTTCAATCCCTCATGCTGCATTACCTGTCATGCACAAAGCCCTTAGTAGTGATAATGCTTTATTAGTGTATGTACAAGTATGGAAATTAAAAGAGAGGGACAAATCAAAGAAAAAACCCAAAAAATGCCACTGTTCCTTTGGCTTGATGGTTGTGGTTTCATTGTTGATGGTGAGCTTGATAGGAAGCATCTTCTTGGGGTGTTGAAAAGACAGCCTTCCCCTTTTTGTCATGTTATAGGCTAGAAAATGGAAAAGTTCAGTCTTGGAAACTTCGATAAGTAATCCTATAGACTTGAGAGCAGTACATAGAGATAGGAACATGTTGGTCAAAGAGTCAATATTAAAATGCAGAGAATTGGAGGAAACTACCAAGGTAATGTCATCAATGAAACATAGGAATGTTTTCGGCTGCCTCATAGGGAAGAGTCTAGATAGTGAAAGATGGCTGCCAAGTATATGGCAGAGATGATGGGGGAGAGACAGTCACCCTGCGGAACCCCATTGTCACACTTGAAGACCGGGCTTTTGATCCCATTCCATAGGAATTCTGTATACTGCTCCCCATAAAAGATGACATGAAGGAGCAGTATTTTGAGTTAAAGCCTAGTGTGGTTAGTAAAGATGCAAGCATGTTGTGCTTTATCAATGGAAAGAATTGCACTATGTCCTGCACAAGAGTAGAGGTGAAAAACCCCAGCTCCCTCACTCTTTCAATCCACTTAGTAAGGTACTCACCAGCATGGGTAGTCAAATGTTGAGATATACCCCCAAATTGACATGGGTGTAGAACATCATGCGCGAGGCAGTTGTCCTGCAGGCATTTGGCAATGCACTTGGTAAATAGCTTTCCTACCATGTTGAGTAGGGCTATTGGACAGTAGCTCTTGATCTTGCTATAATCATCTTTCTTCGGCTTCAGGATGATGACAGTGGTCGATTGTTTGAGCCACATCGGCCAATAACCTGTATTCAAAAAGGAGTTGAAGAGATTGGTAATCTGGTTAGCAAAGGAAGGGGATTCCAAGACAATGCATTTCAGGTTGAGCCAAGTGATGCTATCCAGGCCAGGAGCTGATGAGTTGGAGGTGGACATAAGGGCTTCATGTATTTTGTTGAGGCAAATGGGCGCGCATGGCCTTTCATCCCTGGAGGGAAGATTGTTAATGAAATCCCAATTTGGAGTGCACCCTGAATTCTGATGGAACTGCTGGTCGGCTACACTCCATAGCTGATCCATGGATTCAATGGCTTTGTTCTTCTGCAGTATTTGTATGGTGGGGGGAGGCTTGCATGGGCCCATCCACTTGACTGCCCTCCAAATGTCTCCTTTGCCTTCATATTCCTTGAGTTTCTTGTTATAATACTCACTCCTCTTTTTCTTGATGGTCCTAGAGAGAGCATATGAATTCTGCCTTGAAGGTTGACTGGATGCGATGTGCTTTGCCTCACTGCATTCCTTATCCCACCACATGGTAGGATTTGAATTGGGCTGTGGAGCTGTGGAGTGAGTGCTGAACGTGTGGCTGATGGCTGACTGTAGAGCCTGACCGCATTTCTTGACTTCGTCAGGGGCATCGACAGGGGTAGGACAAAATATGGAATTGCTTATCTCACTCAAGAAGCTTTGGTAATTGTCATTGTCTTTATCCCTTTTGAGGAAAGGTTTCCTGTCATGCCTTTCATGGGTTTTGCCATTGTCCTGTATGAATACATGTACTTCTTTGTGGTCGCTGATGCTGTCTTCTAGAATTAAGGAAGTAGTTGGAGTAATGGATCTGTGCATCCAGATGAGATTGATGACCAACTCTGACCCATGCCCATTGCTCCATGTGGGCTGAGTTCTATCATTGGAGAGAAAAAGGTCTTGGTTCTGCATTATATGAGAGAGTTTAGACAGGTATTTTCCTCCATTGGTTTTGACCTTTGCATCCCACTCATTTGAGTGAAGGTCGAAGTCCCCATAAGCATGAGCCCTCTCATGCTTGATATATCCATTGCGAGGCAATCAAGGACAGGGTTTAACTTGTTTTCTGAATTGTTATTATAGATGTTCAAGATGGAATGAACTTTTCTGCTCAGCTTATTTTTGAAAATGGTGTAGAGAATATTATGATTGTTAAATAAAAGGTCATCCTTGAACAGATGGAAGTGCTCAGCATATGTCTTGTTGATGAAGGTCATGACCTGGGTATTTTGATATTTGCTAAACTTGGAGAGGGATATTCACTTGGGATGTTGAACTGTGCCCCATTCAATATCACCTTCTTTATCTGTGAGAGATGGAATGTGTTTAACTATGAAAAATGGAGTTTCTTGAGTACAAATGATATCAGTATCCATAGAGTGTTCTCCTAAGATGGAATGTAAAGTCTGACAACTTTTGTGCACGTTGAGGAATATTAATTTGGTTGTATAAGACATGGATTAGAGGTTTTTAAGATGGGATGGCCCTGCACCTGTAATGTTGTTATCCTGTGCTCCCATTTTGCGCTTAGTGTCAGCCTTTTCCTGGTATAACCTGGAGATTTCAGAGGCATCATGACGAGCCATGAAGAAAATGCAGGCGGGGTCCAATGCTGCATGGTGGCATGTGCAGTTGGAGCATTCTAGCTTTTCACAGATTTTGCCATGGTAGCTACAATCATCACAGTAAATACTGTGTTGATCAGTGGGATGCTTGCCAGCACATTTGGCACAAATGGTGGATATAGACCTGCAGTTGAAGGCCACGTGGCCCCATCTGCAGCACACATTGCATTGAGGGATGCTATCCTTGTTCCACCAAGTGCAGCACCTGGCAAATCATCCATTGAGGGCTATAGGGACATTGACCAATTTTTTTGCAAGGGAAGCATTGGCGTCATCTTCGAAGGTGACTTTGAGAACTCCTGTGGCCCCAATGGCTGCTGAAGAATTTGCTTTTAC
The DNA here is from genome assembly GCA_000497225.1 of Amanita jacksonii TRTC168611. NCBI lineage: Eukaryota > Fungi > Basidiomycota > Agaricomycetes > Agaricales > Amanitaceae > Amanita > Amanita jacksonii. The sequence goes on from KI546400.1 coordinate 5,470, forward strand.
AAGTGCAGGGGTCCTGAAAAGACAAATGTCCTTCCAGGCCGGGTGAGCAGTGAGTGCCACGGATGCTTCCTCCCCGGTAAAGGGGGTATTGTTTGCTTTTCAGGTTGCAACTGCTAGGAACTTGACCGAACTGGTTGTTGGTCTATTCAGTAGGGCTACCTCCTGAGGGTTGGTACCAAACTCAGCTAGTAGCGCTTTAGAAATGCCATTGGCATCGTTTACTTTTTCTCTGAAGGTAATGCGGAATTTCTCTCTCAAAGGCCACCCTATGTCTATTACCTCATTGTCATGATCAAGTGTGGCTAGATGGGAGCCTCTGATAGCATTATTTATCTTTTTCTTGATATCCAATGTGGAGCTTGATTTTATAGATAAGTGGACTTCAGTATTTTTGATATCAATTATGATGTTGTGGGCCTTGGTACCCCACACCAGTTTTGGAAAATCCAGCTTGGATTTTTTCTTTCCTTTTCCCACAGTAAGCCATTCGCCCTCCATCTGATATGGTTTATGATTCACTGAGTTAATGTTACAAGCTGAGAGGCTTGTTATTAATCAGTTCCTCAAAGTATACACAGTTTGACTGTTAATACTAAGCTGACGCTTAGCTTGTATTCCCAGTAGTACTTATACATGTGAAGGAAGTCCCCTGACAGCGGGACGTGTAATCTACAAGTCCCCAGATACCAGGATGCGTAAGCTTCGGTGCAATACTGATATCATATGGTGTCATAAGGTTATTAAGCATGTGTAAAAGGAATGTGTAATCAGACAAGAGATAGTCCAAGAAAAGAATAAGCATAATGAGTAAGAAGGGAAAAATAGCATTCAACTGTAACACCATCTCCTCATCCTTAGAGATGACTGGGGCTGGTGGTTTGGGAGGTGGAGAAGAGTCTTTGGTCCTGGAGGTTTGCTTTCCTTTGGTGGCTGCAGCCTTAGCATAACTGGGAGTTGCATCTTTTTTCTCCTTGTTCTCAATATTAGACAGCTTAAAAGCTGTCTCCAGGACTATGTTATCAGGAACATCGTTAAAAACTTTTTTTAGACCTGATGCTTTCTTAACAACTGACACAAAGTTTATCTTGGGGATGACCCTATCCTGGGCCTTCTTGGCCTCTTCCATTTTTCTCTGGAGGCGAGAAGTCAAATCTTTATTTTCCTTTTCTAATGCAAGGAATAGAGCGGACTGCTTGATGAGTATAATGAAGGGGTCAGGAAGGAGGGACAAGCTGATATTTCCCTCTTGGTTGGAGATGATGTCATTAATGAGCACTCCTGCTATCTCAAAGGTGTTGGCTTCCCAGTTTACTTTAGACTCTCTAAGTGTTGATAAGATTTCTTTGGCAACTGCAGCCGGGGATGTGAAAACATTTTCAACCTCCATATTCATGCCATCAATGTCAGCTGCTTTGGCCTTTTCTTTGCCATGGCGACTTGTGTTTGTATCTGGTGCCCCATTATTCTCTGTAGAATCATCCCCTACTTCTTTCTCCTGCTTGTAAAAGGAGTCAGGGTTTACATCTGGCAAGGCAAGATGCTCAAAACCCTTGTACATGTCTGGCCAGTTGGATTGATCCACATAATGGGCTGCTGTGAATTCATTGATGTCTGTGTCATATGTTTTTTTGTGGCTTTGAATGATGTCCTCAAGCACACCTTCAGGGAAGGGTTGCCCTGTGATCTTTGAATACAACGGCGGGTGGTATGGCTGGGAAGGAATACTCTGGGGGGTATCCCTGTTATCTGCATGCATGCTATCATAGATTCCTTTGTTAGAGTCCATTCTTTTTTGCTCAATTGCAGCTAGTTCCTGAGCCTCAATTGACAAGCTTGCAGTTTTTACAGCAGGGTCAGGGTCCAAGGGACCCTCTTCCATAGTGTCTTCATTATCTATGCACATAGCGTGTTTGGCCTCTTTAGCCTCCGTTGCCTTGACTTTGAGAGTAACTTTTTTGAGGGAGGTTTTAGCTGTTGAAATATTGAGTACAATCTCACTACGGTTTCAACTTACCTTTCCATTAATTTCCTTTTATGGTGTTTAGTATTCAGTTCTATGTTTCAGTGCTTTTCAATGCACATCACTGTTTCACATTCATTTCATATAAGGTATTTGATATTTACCTTATATATCTACCTCTTTTATAGTACTGTATCTACATAGTATAGATACTTGAAGATTCATAGTCAACACCTCAGTCTTTTATTCTAAGATTGAGGTGTGTATATCCATTCATTTATTTTTACTTTACTTATTAGTACACTAGCAGGATTAACATCTAATATTAGCTGCCTCCATGTTTGCTCTTCATTTGGCAAGGCAATCGGATGTCCTGGATTTGCCAGTTTTGGGGGACACCTTAGATAATGACACCCCTAAGATGGAAGGAGAAGGTATAATGTCCAGAGTTTGGGAGCTCAATACAATTTCCATGTGTTCTGCCTGCAGGCCGGCTAGGCTTGCATCCTCATGGTCTTCTGCCCGCAGACTGGCTAGTCTTGTTCCTTTGTCTGTTAGTTGGGTCAGCAAGCTGAGGCTTGCTGCAGACCATTCTGCCTTTGGGCTGGCAATTGCTTCTGCCTGTAGACTGGCTATGGCACCCGAGATACCTGTGTGAGCAATGTTGACTGGTTCATCTATGTAGGAAAGCTGTGTTCCCTCTCTTTCAAATGATAGTTTTGGCATAGGTGGCGCCTCTTGCTTGATGGCCAAGCTTTCATCGCTCAGGACATTACCAGTTAAATTGAGGTCTTTGATAATATCTTCATCCAACTTGTTGACATAGTTGAATCCACCTTGCAGGAAGTGAGGGGGGAGCTTTTCTCCACGCCCCTTGGGAGTATCTGTGTTTAGGAAACCTAGCCATATGTGGCCCATAATAGTGCTGTCACCCAGGATGTTGTCGAAGCCTGGAATGAGGTGGATATTCCCTACAAGTGTTTTCTGAAAGTCCTGACTACCTTGACTAACTGCAATGTTGGAATGTGACAGTAACACCATGACAACAAAGGACGATTTAACAAGAGTCCGCCTTTTGATGCGTCTTTATGACGCGTCCACGTACCTTTGTGCTTTAACGCGCACTTCCTTTATATCCTTTATTGTGCTTAAACAATAGTTAAACATATAAATACCCACCATCTATTCCTCTCACCTCAGTACGAATAACATTGTCTGAGGTGAGGATCTTCCTCTTTTTCATTATGCTTCGGCTCCGCACTCAACTCTAATCTATTTATAGATAATCTTAGGTAAATCACACTTCCATAATTAAAGTACGAATAACATCGTCTGAGATAATCTTAGTTTCAATTCAACATGCAATATGATAGTTATTGGTGACTGCTGACCAGTAGCCTCTACTGGCGAAATGGCAACCTTTTGGGGTCATTGGAGGAGAAAGGAATCTTTGTTCATTTGCATTCCCCTGTTCAGGTCTGATAGGAAGCGATTGGGAGTGAGTAGAGGATGCCATGTGTTATGACATCAATATGACAGCTTTCTTTCTAGTGCCATTCATCCAAATATTGATGGAAATGTTAACTAACACTGTTTGGAGAAGTTGATAATGAAGTGCTATTTTTTGGTGGCTTTTTGATGATTTATAAATTCTTGAGAGATGAGAGTATAAGGCAAAAGAAAGCTGTGACTTAATTTAACATGGACTTGTTGATGGTCACTTGCAGCACTAGATGTCCAGTATTGGCAATGATCTTTCAAGTCAGAGTGAATGAAAAAAAGGTCTATCACAGACTAGGAACCTCTTCCTTTATTGAAAGTAGGCATATCGTGGTGCGTGACCAGCTCCAGGTTGGCACCGGTTGTCACCTGGATGAGTCATGTCCCTATTCTGGGTCTGCTTGATGCTCGATGGCTGTCCCACATATTAGAGTGGATGTTGAGATCCCCCGTGATGGCCAGAACATCTGGGACGCTATGGAGGTTCTGCACTAGCGTTTTGAGAGACACATTGTTAAGGCATCTATTAGATCCCAAGTTGTTATTGTAGACGTTCATGACTGAAAGGTTGAGCCCCAAATCCCGGCTCTGGAACGTGGTGAGCAGTATGTTTCTGTCGTTAAAGATGGAATTATCAGTGAATAAAATGAATTTATCAGCATATTTCTTGTTGACATAGGTGGCAACTTGTGTATCTTTGAGGGAGTCAAATTGGTGAAGGCATATCCAGAGCGGGTGATGAACTGTGCTCCATTCTTCATCTCCTCCTGGGTTTGAAAGGGAAGGTACATGTTTGACAATAAAAAAAGGTGTTTCCTGAGTGCATATAATGTTAACTTCATTAGCATATTTTTCTAGAAGGCTGTGGAGAGCGCCCCTCAATTTTCACATGTTGTGAGATATGAAGGTTGTGTTATACATATTTAAAGGTTTTTCCTGGCACTGCCAGCAGTCTGATTTGTGAGTATCTTCTTCTTTTCCTCTGCCTTCTTTCTATACATGTCTGAAATGAAGGCAGCATTGTTCCGTTTTGTGAAGAACTCGCACTCAGGACTGGATGCCATATGACTTTGGAGACAGTTGGTGTTACAGTTGAATGCTCATTTTCCCTCTTACTTCATTATGATTACTCTTTTATCGGACTATCTCTCATCCGATTACACATTCCTTTTTACATATGCTTATTCATCTATGACATCATTATGATACCATATTCCATCATTGCTTACACGTCCTGGTATCTGGGGACTTGTAGATTATGCGTCCCACTGTCAGGGGACTTCCTTACTCATGTATAATTACTACTGGGAATACAAGCTAAGTGTCAGCTTAGTATTAACAGTCAAACTGTGCATACTATTGAGGAACTGATTAATAACAAGCATCTCAGCTTGTAACATTAACTCAGTGAATCATAAACCGTATCAGTTGGTGCACTTGCGGATGTCGCAGTCATCTCCTGTAGAAATGCAAGTGTCGCAATACATGGCATGCTGCACCATGGGGTGCCTGCCTGCGCATTTCACACAAATAGAAACTGATGCACAGCCATCTGACACTTGGTATGAAAATATGAAACACTGTTTTTCTATCTATAAAAGTGGCTTGTCTTTGCCATGCATCCTATACTGCTTCCTTTCGTCATACTCCCTAGAAATCACTTAAATGGATACCAAAAGACCCAATCTCATGTCTTGGCTAGGTGGTACATTCAATGATGACTTCAAGACTCTGGCAAGTAGGTGTTATGAATGTCATAATTCCAGTCATGGAATCATACAGTTCATACAGGATCCATTACCGTAGAAGATATGGATAAGGTAGAAGCGAAGGTGGACAAGTATACCTCAGTACGCAGTCTCATTTTCATGCTGAGCAGTCCTTGAAAATGGCCTTTTATGCTGATGACAGTACCTTTTTGTTATGGTCACTTGGGTACGGCTCTCAGGTAGCAATGAAGCAGCCTGGATAGTAGGCAAGGAAGGGACTTCAGATCTCAAGTGAGGGTGGCACTAAGGCTAAGACTCGACATTGTATCCCTCAGAAAAAGAGGCATCTAACTTGGCAGTAACCAGGCAAGCTCAAGAAAGGGAAGTAGGATTGAATATCCAAAGATGGGGACTAGAGGTAGAGTACATGGGGTTTATATAGGTAAAGACATTGCCTAATATAGAAGGAGACATGTCAGCAGAATGCTGTAGAGGGATGCGCGTCCACAGGGAAAGGACGCATCAGCTATCCCAATAAGGAAGGTGATGCGTATGTGTGAAGGGAGA